>CCAG010004241.1:0-23265 GCA_001077435.1 Glossina morsitans morsitans | reverse complement strand
TCAAATTTTCAACTTTAACATGGGTAACTTTCTGACTTTGAGGCAGACTTCCTCTGAGTAATTCAGTACACAAAAAAAAAAAAAAAAAAAAAATGTACTGATAATATACTTATTCTATATACAAGAGAATTCAAAAAATTGTCTCTACCCATTCACACTTTCCACACTCATTTAGCATGCGAAAATAATTCTTTCTACCGATTTTTTTAGAAAAATAGTAAAAATGAAAAATTTTGTTGTGATAATTAAGGCTTAAGGCACATACGCGTTCGGTAAGATGGTTTATTTGAATAGAAGGTATCAGAAGGAGGAAAATATGCAAACAGTACTCGACCTAATAAACGCATAAAAAATGATTAAAATAACGTTAAGTTAATGCAAAAAAATATTGTATCTAGTACTTTTGAAAACGTTAATGATATCCGCCAATACGCAGGAATGATAATGTTTGATAAAAGATTGAATGGCTTGCTGGATATCGATGCATCAATAACATGTATTGCAGGTGATTTAGCAACGGAGCATTTGAACTCCGGAAAACCGTATAAACATATTACTTCAGTTCTTCAAACAGTTGATGGGACGACTTAAAGGGTAGAAGAATATATCAAGCCTAAAATCACTTCCTGTGGAGAAGTAAAGCCTTTTCAGATGTTTATTATTCCACCTTTATCAAGATCGCTGTGTCTGGTATATGACTCTCAGAAACCGTTTGATGTAGCATATAGGATCTGTTGATGTCACTATTTCGACTCCTACGCGAGCATACCTTAATTCAACCCAAACTCAAAAGGAACAACAAGGTCATGTACCAATGAGGGTTTATGTGAAACGCATCTCTCAACTCATGTTACACATGTTGGCGCTACCAAACCTGTCAAACAACGGCATTATCCTGTATTATCTGCAGTCGATAAATTAATCTACGATCAAGTAGACCGTCTGATAAGATTACGAGTTATTGAAGAATCCAACACTGTATGGAGTTCACCTTGTCTGCTGGTAAGAAAACCAGATAAGAACAGCCTTTGGCTGTGTTTGGTAGAAGGAAAGAAGATAAGGTTAAAATTAAGAATCCATATTCCATTCTTGATATTGATGACATTTTAAGTAGACTTCCTAAAGCAAGTTTTATCACCAGTTTAGATCTGAAAGATCTTCCCTTACATCCAGATTCTCGGGATAAGACAGCGTTTACGATACCTGGTCGGCCATTATATTACCATGAAGTTATGCCTATCGGACTTTGTAACTCGCCCCAAACTATGTCCAAGTTAATGGACAAAGCGATTAGTCCTTCACTTCAAAAAACGAAGTGATCGTGTACCTCGATGATTTGGTCATTGTTTCTAGTACTTTTGAACGCCACCGAAATGTAGTGCCGAAATAAGTAAATTTTGCAGAGACGTCAAATACCGCGGCCCTGTGATTGAAAACGGTGTCATTCAAGTAGATCCGGAGAAAATTTCTGGTATCGCGAATTATCCAGTCTCGAAGTCTGTTAAAGAGATTCGTAGATCCCTCGGTATGACAGGATGGTACCGCAACGTTGCCCATAGTTGTGGAATGGCAAGAAAAGATTTGTTTGCGATAAAGAGGCCCGTTGCGAGCAGAAACCCGTCCGATGAATGTTTCAGTTCTACATAGTTCCGATTTCACAAAAGAGGTTTTTATACATTGTGATGCAAACAAGACCGGAGTAGAAAGTGTGTTATCTCGATTGACAGCGGAATGCGATGAGGTACCAATAGCATTCATGTCCAAAAAGCTCAATAAAGCTCAAAGAAATTACGTTGTGACAGAGCAAGAATGGCTAGCAGCTGTCCTGAGCATTATTAAAGAGGACAGAGGACAGACCATAAGTGGAAGGGCAGGAATTTATGATAATAACAACTCATGCATCTTTAAAATGGTTAATGTCGCCATTCTTTAGGAATGAAAAGTCATGCAACTTGAGAGTGTCAAAAAATTTTTCGAAGAAATTTTAAATCGTTGGATTTTGGCAAAGGATATAGTGCTAAATAAGGACCAGTTTTTGCAAAATTGCGAATTAGGAAAAACTCGGCAACTTTTATTACAACGACGAAGTGTAGGTACATATTATGCAAAAGAGTTATGGCAGCGAAATGTGTTAGGTATACATTGAGCATTTATTTGGTTTGGTATTATATGTTTTGAGGTATTAATATTCTCCAAAACTGTTTTTTTTTTGGCGGGGAAGTGTGTAGTGGTGGCTGAAGCAGCAACTAACTCAATTAGTTCTTAAAACTTTTTTTTTTTTAATGTTCAAATTAGCCTAGAGTTTGGTTTCGAAAAAAAGAAAGTTTTTGAAAAATAGATGGATTTTCTATTTTGTTGTGTGTGTGAGAGAAATAAAACAATAGTTTTTGTTTGTTTATTAAAAAAAAGTGAAAAAATATTCTCGAATTCATAAAAAGGATTCTTTAAAAAATCAACAAAATATATAAAACAATTGTCCAAACAAAAGAAAACTAAAAATAAAAACTGTATACACAAATATTCTGCAAAAGTAAATTTTATGCGTTCGAGTGGAACATCTGTCAACAATTGCAGCCTATGTCAACAGCTGAAAAGCCACAAATTTGAAAGTGTTTCAAGCCACACCTTAATCAAGAAAAAGACTTCCTTCCAAATGCTGAAAAAGGAATATTTCCACAAAAAGTAATTTTATTGAGTTAGGTGCTGTTTGGGCTACCACTACAACTACACTAACGACAAACGGTCACTCAATGGCGGTATAACGGATGCCATGAAGAAATCTCGAAATTTATGACCTATATCACACTGAATTGAAAAGCGCATGGGCAGCCAACACACAAACAGATAGGTTTGTGACAATCTCGATGTTTAACTCAGTGTTACATACATTCACTCAAGCCTTATGTATAGTAGTTACTGCGAGAGTGTAATCATTAAAATAAATAAATAAAAGAAGTTAGGTTAACATACTAAAGAAATCATTCATGCACACGGTGAAGAGCAACGGGCCAATGATTGAGCCTTGAGGCACACCACTTCGCACCTTTAACGCCTCATACTTTACAGCATCCACAAATACAAATTGTAAACTATCTGAGAGGTAGGATTCTATCAGAACAGCGGTTGACTTGGAAATTACATGTGACATCATATCAAAGACTTTAGTTAGATCCAGCGACAATAACGCCGAGACATGCTTATCACTTACTGCTGATAGCTGCGTGAAACCAGTAGTAGTAAGTAACAAAGAAGTAGCGCTACAATCTGTTCTAAAACCTTGCTAAGACTCAGAGAGCAGAGAGTTATTGTCACCTTTTGAGAGATTTGATGGATAATTTTTTGAAGAATTTGCGGACAATAAATTGTTTGTATATAATCGCTTTACTATTAACGCACTTAAATGCATGGAAAGTACATTTTTGTTTTAGCCATAGTGAGCCAATAAATGCATGAAAAGTTAGAGCACGACAGCTTTGCATCCGTCAGCAAATATTTGTGATGATAGTAAGCTAGATAGGTGTAAGTGTTATCCTGCCTTAATTTACGGTTACATGATCATACACACGCGTACATATATACATACATATGTGCAAAATCTAAGGTCTTGTTTTAATGTGACATGCATAAGCAGATATAATATTAACTATTTTTATATTTAACACTTACCGCCGTATTCTGGCATTGTGATCGCTCACTAGTCGTAAGAGAAAACTATTTGTTTTCTTCTCATGTTGTTTATGACTGTATCAAATTTGATATTACGGAGTAATGTATAGCCACAGTAATAGGGTGCAATATAAACTTTGTTATAAGACAAAATACTTAAGTCACGAAAAACACAAGCACGAGAATGCTCTTTGGCCAATATGTAATGGATTTCTACACCTCCATAGTAGCATAGGCCAGTATGTAAGATTTTTTCGGATTGCTTTACTTCAACGGATCTTATAGGCGAATTTTATCTAAAACCATTGCCATTTCTTTAAATCAAGATATCTAAGAGATCCCACGCTTCTAACTCCACTTCTTTAATAATATTTCAAGATCTTTTTTTTTTTTCTTCTTTTCGGCATTTAGGAATACCGGCAAAGGTGTTTTGGAGAAAAAAGAAGCTGCTGTACGTCTCTTTTTTTGTATATGGTCAGCAATTCAGGAGAGGTCCCCTATACGCGTAGCCACAATAGCTGGCAGGGTTGTAACCTTATGTAACTTAAACGAAAACGTAATAAAAGAAACCGTGGATCTAAGATTTTCCTTTTGGAATGAAGCTGCGCATGTTTAGCACGCAAAAACTGTGCATTTCAATAAAACTAATAAAGAAACGTAGAGTAAAACTAAACTAACACAAGTAAAGACACTATATTGGAGCATGGCTCACCAGTGAATATCCCACACCACTTCGTCTAACACAATTATTGACATAATAATTTTTCAAATTAGGGTGTTAGCGAAAATGGTCCGCTACGAACCGGACCATTTGCCCAAAGGGCCAAAACATGTCGATGCACCAAGGTTTCTCAAAAACCTTCTCGAAAGCTGTGACCTGTGTAGGTTGTGGAATAGGGGAACTTAGGCTGGACAGGGGGACAGACAAGCTTAAATTGATTCAAAATCTGATTCTGAATCGATCGGTATAATGAAAGGTGAGTATCTCAAGTCCTTATGGGTGTTGCATATATAAATTTAATATGCCTTTGTACCACAAGTGTTGTAGGGCATAAAAAAAAATTAAACCAAAATAGGCCTCTAACTTCATTAAAGTTCAAACACAGAACCTCGTTTTCATCCTGAACGTTTCTCACTTGGCAGGAGGAATCCTGTTTCATTGATTCGCTTTGTTTTGTTTGCACGAATATTTCTGAGATTTCGGAGACGTTTTTCCAAGCTCTTGTTAATTACTTGTTAACGCGTTACGTGGCAATGAAGTGATGCCACTTTCGTTTGAACGATACGAATGTATTTCTGGACCGCACTATTCTGCGAAAATTTTATCGCGTGTCGCGACGTCGCATTTAATAAACTTAAATACAAATAAAGGAAATTTATTCAAAATTGCAAACGATTAACTGTAATTAAGAAGTGTTTAAACCGTTAAATGCATTTCAAAGTAGTTTCGCGCACACATAGTGCGGCAATCAACTATGCTTTTATCGTTCTACAATTGTACTGAAAATTGTTTTCTTTTTTTTTTTTGTTAAGCAAGAAAACTCTAAAAAAAACACTTAATTTTTCAAATAATGGAAAAGGGAAAAGAAAAAAAGAAAATATAAAAAACTTATTTAGTTTATTACTTTTTTTGTATTTTTCATTTACAGAAAACAGTATAGTGCGTCTCTGTGGACAAGTGTTGCACCATCGCTGCTATATAGTGTTTCGTCGAGTTGGGGTTTTAGCTTTAGTTGTTGTCCAACTTAAATGGATTTATTTCATTCACAAAACTTCAGTTGAAGGGATGAACATAACAACAATAGCAATAATAACGACAAAAACAATAATGCAACTTACAAATTGCTTTGCCTTGAATATAATTTTAAATAAACAAAATTATTTTTAAAGAACGAAAGAAAAAGGAAAAAGCTGAGAAGAAAAAATGAAAAGCAAAACAATACAACGCAAACGCTATAGGGGAGAGACGACGAAGAAAACTTTTCCCTTATGCAGACTAGTATTCAATACGAAATGGAATGAGATTTTGTTTTTTTGCTTTTGCCTACGATGGACGCCGCTTGGTTTGCCGGCTCGATAAACTTTCAACTCGTCTTCCCTTACGCTTCATACGCTCTAAAGAGATTTATTTATACAAAATGCCTTCAAGTGGTCGCACATAACTTTGACAGCGCTTTAACTGAATCGCACTAAAGAGCCATCTTAGCGTGTTGTTCTGCTGTTGACAAGGCATTAAGTGTTTGTACCCGGCCTCTTTGCATAATAATAATAATAATAATAATAATAATATAACAACGACAACATCAATAACGCTACCGTGCAACCTTCTTCTTCTTCTTCTTCTTCTTCTATCTATAAAATTTTGCTTTATGTTTTATCAGCAACGACTACAGACAACAACGGCGATAACATCAACTATTTGCGATGACGAAGAGAGCGGCTGCTGATGCGCTATTACTGTTCGCCGGCCATAAATATGTGAATACGAAATACGTACAGACATAATATAAAATGTGTTGATACCATATCGCAGTCATGGACAGTTATTTTGTAGAGTTGTTTTCTCTTGATTAATTACTCATTGGATGAATATGCAGGCAACGAAGCAAACAACCAAAGTATCAAACAATCAGGTTTCGGGCTTGCAGGCAAACAACACAACCAAGCAAGCAAGCAAGCAAGCAAGCAAGGAAGCAAGCAAAAGCAGCGAACAGGCAAGCGAACGGGCAGATGGAAAATGAGATAACTGAAGAGGCATAACAAGTGCATTCAAATGCATTTTAATTGCCTCTAAAAATAATAAATAAATAAATACTTGCCACTCTTAATCCGGCAACAGACACAGACAGATTCTCAATGCATAAGCCGTACTTTGTATGTGTCTGTATGTTTCTGAATGCGTATATATGGTGAAAAGTACTTCAACACGTTCCCATTGTAAAGGCAGATAGATTTTCATTCAATTTGAAAGTTTTACACTAGGGCTTATATATATATATATATATATATATATATATATGTATATATATGTGCGTTTATATACATATTTAATCATAAAAAAAAGAAACTTTGTTAAACTAATACCATAAAGTTGTTAAAGTAAAATTCTCTAAATAACATAGTAATGAAAGGCACATCATATCAGTTGGCCTAAGTTTCTTATATGCAAGCATCGAATTATTCTCTAAATAGTTTTTGCATTCTTTTTTATTTATTTCAATTTTAATTAATTTATGCACATATAGTGAACCTGTTTTTTTTTTTTTTATGCCAACTTAAATGCTTTTACCGTAAAATTGTTTAAAATGAATAAACAAAAGCTCGACGCATGGCTCTATGAAAAGTGCATAATTGACAGATAATGTAATGATTTGAAAAAATGTATAATTTTTTTCCCACAACAGTATAGAAATGAAGTTTTTCCGCTTTCGATTGCAAAAAAAAAAAAAAAAAAAAAAATGAAAAAATAAAAATTTTAAAACGTGCAAAACCAAGTAAGAAAAACAAAGTCTGTTTTGATACGAATTTTTGACACCCAGCACTTCCTCACCTACTACTAATTACAAATTTAGTCGATTATGCGGGTGTTAGTTAGTTAATGCGTTGCGCTTTCTGATGGTTCTGCGAACTTATTCTGATAATTTATGATTAAGAACTCTTTGAAAACATCACTCAATAAAGTCGTAGGATTTTTGTTTTGTTTTCTTTTTTGTACTTTTGGCATTCAAACACTCTAAGAATGCCATGCAATATTCACGAGTTATTCTTCGATTCCTTTCAAGATAATCGATCTATCATGCGCATCACAAAATACAGCCGCTATAATGTATCCCTGGCGTTTTTGCTCGCTTGCCCACTCGCTTGACGGCCGATTTAACTCTACACTATAGTGACAAGCACGTGCTTTGCGGTAGTCAGCAGTTTTTTGCTTATTAACTTAACTTCCGCTCTCTTCGTGCTAAGCCAACACGTGATTACTTTGTAGGATGACATACGTATGTAGGACGACTATTGACGAATTCGTACGATTTTTAGATAGTTTCAACTTTCAAACAAATTGTGTGAAAAAGTTCAGAACATTTCGACCATTGGTTTACAATTTACAGTTGAGTGATGTGTAAAAGCCTTAGGTCTCTTTTTTAGATTTGCCTGAGATGTGTACATGTTATCTATAATTCTTATAGATGTTAAACTAAAGTTATTTATTTATTACGTTCTTCTTTTCCTCCCCAAATGGCTATTAATATAACTTTGAGTTGTTGACATCCGTAGCTTGGTTTTTTTTCGAGTTAGGTTCAATTTTTGCACAATATTCGCTCGATTAGTCGGCATACGCATAGACGCAAGTCTCACCTTCGTGGTAGTTAGTCGGAAGTCATTATATCAAAGATATAGTAAAAATCGAAAAACTCCGAATTACATGCTTACAAGGACAAATGTAACTCTACAGCAATTAAATGGGTTGACATGGAACTCTACACAGATGTTAAAGACAATATTAATAACTCCCTAAAAAAATATCATAGGACCATCGAAGTTTAAATGAAAAATTCACCTTACTTTTTGTTCACAGTGCTATGTAAAGTTTCATTAATCTTTCGCAAAATCTATGTCAACGGGTGTTCCTATCCTAGACAATAGATGAGCGAAAGAAGGATCATGGTTAAGTAGCTTTGGAATTTTACACCAAAATGAAAAATATGTGTACGTCCTCCCGAGGCTTATAAATGTGAGGAATATATCTCTGAAATCTATAATCTTTGTTATGGGGCAAAAAAGTGCTTAAGGGAAACTTATTCATACCCACAGTTCCATTTTAATAATGAAAAATTTAAGAAAATCTCAAAGTCCTAAATTGAGAACTTTATACTAAATGCATTGAACAGAATCGCTTTTCATGGGTTTCCCTGTTCCCTGTAACTATTTGATGCTTAACTTGCAGGTCAACATTTTCGAAATATATGCCCCAAATTTGGTAGGCTGGCATATTTTGGCCCGAGGATGAATCCTCGCGAGAATGAATTGAATAGATACAACATCACGATCATTGCCCGTATAATATCATATCTTGATAACGTCATTATAAAAAACCAAGCCAGAACATTATATTCGGTCATGACTGAATCTTTTATACCCATCACTGTGATCCAAAAAAAGGAAAGGCATTAAAGTTTCATACTCTTTTTGTATCTACCTACTCTTTTGTATATACGTACTTGCATAATATGAGTAACAAGTAAAAAATACGAAAAACAAAGGTCCTCACAGTTTTTGCTATAAGGACGTGAAAAGGTTACAGATATGCTCTTTGAAAAATTTGGGTAATTTTCAAATTTTTGTTCAAGTTGTTAAGCGATATCTTCATTTCTGCGAATGGGAGAATGTTTACCACACATACTACATAGTTGCGCAGGCGGATAGATGGACGAACGGATATGCTTAAGGGTATTCTCAATTTGAAAGTTTTTCATATTTCTTATGGCGTTTGTGAACTTTGCTTCTGTGCGTTATAAAGATTTTAAAACAAATACGAAAGTTATATTCCGTTGAGGTCGAAACTCGCATTAAAATAAAAAAGTGAATGGGATAAAATTTATCTTTCGCCTTTTACTTCACTAAAAGATATTGTTAAGAAAAATTAATTGACCGCGTCGTGACGTCCACCATAATTAACTTGGAACTAACTCACTTAGCTTTTCGTATATTATTCTCCAAGCCCTTTTATTTGATACCCATGTCAACAGTATTGTAACGAAAAAACGTCACTACGTCGTGACGCACACCATAATTAACTTGGAATTAATACACTTACCTTGTCACCTTATATTCTGCAAGTCCTTTTATTGGATACCCGTATCGTTGGTATTATTAAGTGAAATTAATCTACCAGGTCGTGGTGTTCACCATATCTATTTTAAACTGAATCCGATTTTAGGCAAATAATATATCTTTCACAAAATAGTTTTAAACAGTCTGTCTTGTTTACCTCATGATTAATAAGCATAAAAAAAAATGAAGTTACGTTCAGTTTACGCTTCATTGGGGGCTTGAGCTTTGACCAATTTGGCCTATGCTCAATACCAACCTGCATGCAAAGACTTTCAATGTTTCTACCAAATGTGATGTCGACATCATCACTTTTGAGCCCATGAGAGTGCTAACAACGAACACCACACAAATATACAGACGGACAGACATGGCTTAATTAATATATATACTTTATAACATCTCTGATGCAACTGAGTAGGCATGGCCGATTATTTCTATTTTCGTAGAGGTGTTACAGTATCGCACATAGAAAGTACGTTCACATTTTTGTAGATTTATCTGCTGTAGTTTTTGAAACACAGAGGTGTCGTCCCTTTACAATAGCCGTTATATAGAAGAATATACAGCCAGACGGACAGATGGACAAATGAACAGGTGCACAGGGATAGACGGACATGCTTAAGTAAATTCAGAATTTGATACTGATCAAGAATATGTAGGTATACATATATATATATATATATACTTTGTGCGGCCCCCAAGTTTCCTTCTGGGTGTTACAAACGTTTTGACCGTATTAATATGCTTCTCATCCTTCGGTAACGGGTATAAAAAGTGCTAGTTTTAATATTTGTCAAAAAAATTTGGTGACAAATATTGTTTGGACATTAAAGGGATATGAACGGAGCTAGGTGAGATGTAACCGGTTTCTTGAATACCCCTTCTTATAAACTTTAATCGTAATATATGTATGTACATATTTTATATTATTTCTTTTTTAAATATGGCTAATGATATGGCGATAATCAGAAAGAATTGAGAAAGAAGCGTGAGATGGGGGGAGCGGTCGCAGCTAGCAGGATGTAAGTGTGAGCGCTAACTTGATTGTCGCGACTCTTATCTACCTTATGGCGATAAGATTGAATTTTTAATATTTTATGGTGATGGGTTTTATTTTTTGTTTTATGGAGAAAGAAAATAATTACCTGCCACATAAGTTTGTCGTGGTAAGCTTAGGGCAAGTACATTGATTTTATCAACTACGTCGTATGTAAGAGTGTTTAGGAATACGAAGTCATGTGTGTACCAGGATGACAAATCATTATATTATTATATCATATGGCAAAAAGGTTGACGTTTTCAATTTTAGACCATGTCGGTTGGCGCTTTAAATCCCCTTTCATATAAGAGTTCTCATGAACGGTAGGCTTTTGGTTGGCAACAAGTTACAATTTCTGGTATTATATAACGCAAATTGATGAAGGCTTGCATTAGAAGAAGCGATGTAGAGTATTCAAATGTCGGCCTGACGAGACTACAATGTTTCAGTTTGTTTTTTTTTTTTCTTTATATCTGAATGGAGCGCATATCATGAATATTAATACTTTATGTCACGCATTGGATATCCACGTCGAAGTTGCAGCTATTACTTTGTTGTGCTATTATTTTGCCTGGATGTTAACAAATCTTTTTCTCAGTTAAATTAGCTTTGTTTAGTAAATATACTTCGAAAATACAGAAAATGTGTTTTCATCCAAAATATATGGGAGTTTAGTGCAGGCATTTTGCTGTGTAAGCAAAAGCGTTCAACTATATAACATTAAATCCGTTAGCTAGTGCACAAAAATATTGCCAGCTGTAAACAAAAAGGTATTCGGAGCTTAGTGTATCCGCCTATACTGAACATCCGCACACTTAACACACAATCCAGCTGAAGGAGAACGTTTTCTCATGAACATACCGTTGGTAAACCTGAAAAGATAATGTTTTAAGGACAACATGTTTAGTTGACACATTTTGCTGGTTTCTAATTGTCGCTCGTTTTGCGGGGCGCCTACTTTTACGGACCTCTTGGAAGTACTTAGGGTATCAGCAAAATAAAAACTTTAACTTCATTAAAGCGGTTAGACCAACTATCTAGTCTGTCTTAAGAGAAAAAAAAAAAAAAACGGATTGTCTTAGTTGCTAGTACTCGTCCGAACTTTTGGTCTCGGATTTAGTTCTTTGGCCTAAATAAATTATAACAATAATAATAATGGTGATCGAATTTATCGAGATCCATTAAATTGAGTATTGAACTTGATGACAGGGGAAAGGGAACAATTTAAATGGTTCTTTAAGTGTAAAAATTTCTCAGGTCTTTAGTTTAGGGATGGGCGTTATTACATCAATCTTATCGTTTGTATTGCATATCGAACTTTATAGGGCTCTCAAAGTTTATTTTGTATCTGTTTTTAATGTAAGATCAACTTAGTAGACCGTTATTAGTGAGTAAAAAAAAAAAAAAAGAAAAACAAAATATAAAAAGTAAAAAATTAAATCACAAAACAAAAAAACAAATATTTTCCATGATTGCAATTTGTATGCAAGTGACGATATAAAAAACTTATTTAAATAAAACTATAATTAATGAACGGATTTAAACGTACTTTGATGCATTTAAAGAAATCTCGTTACAATTTTACAATCAATGTATGTTAATAATTAATTAATTTACAGCCGAGGTTGACTTTCGTTATTGACAGGGTAGAGGAACTCATAATGAAAGACATTAATAGAAAAGTAATTAAGATTTCATTAAAGTCGTTCCATTAGAATATACACCCAAGTCTCTTTCTACACGAATTTTTTTTACACGAATTTGATTTAACGCGAGTTCAGAAGAAAAAAAATTCCTTTTTTTTACACGAATTATTTTGTTTTAACACGATTTTATATTTATGAATTTCAGATATAATTCCCCTTTTTCCAAAGTAGAAGTTATTTTTTATAAAATATTTAATGAATTAAAATGTGTAAGCACGAAATAAATTAAGTGAACTCTAACAAGAACTTTTTAGTATTGTTTACGTCTAATTCTCTTTTTACACGAATTTTTTTACACGCATTTTTTGAGAACGTATCTTTCGTGTAAAAAGAGAATTAGGTGTATATGCGTTAACACCAATAGCACGGTAAGAAAGTTATGTTTAGTAACAAAAGGTCGAACGATTTATTCATTAAGAGCAGGCATCTTAGCGTCTCTGCCGGTGTCTGACTTTGCACGAATTGAAGCGAAATTGTTCGTCGCTATATCATTAATTAATTGGTTGAGGAAATATATTGAACTTTTCGGCTGTTTTCAGTTTCCTAGTTATCTGCAATTATTAACAGCGAAGTGTTAATTCACTGACCTTCGAACTTTTACAAGAACAGTAGATCAATATTGCGTAACTAGATTTTGTTTATTTGCTCTTTATCGGGTTTTTTCATGTAATACTGCGAACAAGAAATTAGGTGAACTTTTCCTTCAAACTTCACAGTTTCTACGAAATAATTAAATTTTGCCTTTTTGTTTGGATTGGTAGTGCCTTGGATATCTATCTACATATTCAAGTCGACATATTCAAATGCTGCAGAATTGCACGTATTTTTGTAAACTACTTGTAAATACTATGGAAAGCATCATTACGGGAGATGAGCAACAACCGACCGACCGACTGAATACCGAGCAAAAGGTGAATCATCATTATAATTAGGATTTATACGCCAATAACACTATAAAATCTCTTACGGTTCGGTTAGTAAAGCCAGCTATGGATGCCATAACTAAATTACTCCATGTAAGAGGTAAGCATAGATAAAGACGCAAGTTTGGGTTATTGAAGGCTTTTATAGCCATTTTAAAGCTTTTACGACTAACAATCACTTGGTAGCGAAGTGGTAGCGAATTTCACAAGTTAACGGCATTAACAAAAAATTGTTTCGAACATGACAAGCATCTATCGCGAGGCAAGATTAGATTCATCGTCCGTTGGGATTTAGCGAACAAAATTTTCCCATATTAGCTTTTTGATATTGAGATATGTTGGAAGATAAGAATACAATATCCTGAATGAAAACTGAGACATTCTATCATATTGTCGCTTACTGAAGACATGTCTGGCGCAGTTGCCAACGAGATTCTGCAGTTCATTACTAGAAACATAAACGTTAAGTCGCTCAAAACATAGGGTCGCTTTGATAGTTTTCTTCGATAGTCGCGATCTTGTGCATTATGAATTTCTTCTAAGAGCCAAGCTCCTAATATTGGATTAATAAATAAGGATTTCTCATTTTATACACAAATTCACCTTACTTTTTGATCACAGTAATATATTTTCTCTAAATGTGCTGCAAACAGAACGCGTGAGTTTGTGGGTGGGAGTGGGGGTGAAGACAAATTAGAACTTTTCCATAAAAAGAGTTATGGTTACTAAATACATATATGTATGTATATCGACCATATGATGCTTATTAATAAGCATTCTATTTAGTTGCTGTGTTAGATTAGCGAGAACATAAAATCACTCTTTAGTCTCTAGGTGGCAGAGAGGATTGGAGGGGCGAAGAATATGAGAACAATGAAATTTCATAAAATTTCTTTCTTCCAAATCTATTATTTTCGTTCGTACTGAGAATGCTGAAGTGTATGGAAACTTTTAACCAAGTTATTAACAATAATTTGTTTACTAAAAAGTTATAATACTTCTGGACTACACACACACAACTATGAATCTAAAAAGAAAATGCTTTTTCGAATGGGATTATATTGCAAAAAAAATTGCTCGAGCTCATGTAATTGAAGATATATTAATATATTTTGCTATCAGTTTGCTAATGATAGTATTGCACAATTTAAAGACGTCACACTACACACAAACTATCGAACTGTTAGACAATCATTAGTATAAGTAAATCATCATGGAAAGGATTGGTTTAAGGAATGAAAAAGATTTTTGTGTGTTTTCGAGATGATACGGAAAAAATGTTCACTTAAGTATGTTTATTGGCTCGTCTCCAATTACAACTAAAGAAACTAAAGCTTACAGCTTTCCTTTTACATTTACCATCACCGAGGACACATTAGCTGCAGCCCCGTTATTTCTAATGCTCTATTACTAGGTGTGCCAATACGTTCTCTGTGATCAAATTAGTTGCATGAAGCAATCATTTCTTCTGAAATTTTGCATATACATAACCTATGCCGGCACTGGTGTTTGTATGGAATAAATTTCAGCCGTTTGCAAGCTATCATTCTGTGTATATCAAGGTGTGAGCAGGCAATTTCGCCTTGAAGTTTCTAGCGCGTGTGCACGTGCAAGCTACACGATAAGAGGCAAAATATCATAGATAATGGTGTTGGGCAGATATGTTTTAAGTAAAGCTGAATTTAATTCAAACCAAAGAGAACCTATGCACACATCATACGCTTTAGATATCTCATAAAATTGATCAGGCCGACTAGCATGAAGAGAATAAAACTTCACACAACAACAAACAACGAAACGACAGAGAAAACATAATTCATAATTAACTTCGAAGATTTCAACCTTAAGTTTTGATTTTTTCTACAGAAGCTTTGAACTATTTCGAGCCGCTCTCAGCCTAAGCGATCGTTGAAATAAAACTACGATAAGGCATTCTTGCTTGAAAACGCTTTTAAAGAATATAAATACTCCCCAAAGGTATCTGTTAATGCACTGGAGGGGTCAAAAAACAACAGGCAAGACATTAGGCTATCAACTCTTGGCAGAGGTTCATTTAACGTCCGAAGAGCACTTCGGGAAAAGCTTGAAGATTCGCAACAAAAAATTTCTTTCAGCTAACGATTTCTTCAACGCATTTTAGAGGACGCAAAGCGCCTAATTCGACAAAAAAGAATTGGTTTTCTAAGAACTTTACAGTGGTTTTATTTCTTAATTATAGCGCAGACTTAAATTCGAAAGATCGTCGATGTACGATTCTTTTGCATTTATTAAAAATTTGTGTGCAACCAAGACACTAAATTTTTGCTACATATTTGAGCAACCACCTATGAGATGTTGTTAGCCCCTTTGAGCACTCTAGTGGGACTAAATATCGTGCATCAATACCTTGTTTATATCCACCATTGAGGGATGGGTTCTCTTGTCAAAACGTGTGCAACACCGAGCAGGAACCTTCGAAAGCTTTATGAAGTATGCGATCAGCATTAAATTCTGAAACGATCTAGACATGTCTATCTGGCCCCTTGTCCGCTTGTCTCTATGTGGTAAATATTATTCAATAACAAACACGATAAAGGTATTGCTTGCAGATCTGGCAAAAACGATGGAAGTGTTTGCACGCAGTCTAGTGTTGAAAATAGGGGAAGCCGGCCAAAGTACACGTTCTCAGTACAAAGTCATCTGTGAGCAACTCAACTTTTGAGGGTAACTCGTGAAGTAGAAAAGACATGCCATAAAATTTTCCATTTATATGGAACAATTGAAAAACCAGCCACACCCACTGGATATAATAAACTAAAAAAATTTAGCTTTATCGTTTTTTCCTCAATCCATTTAAAGATAACTGTGCTGGGTATAAAAAATTCGGTCGCCGTCAAGTCTGTTTATTTATGTTTTTTTTTTTTTATTAAATTGTTTATTGTTTTATTTATATTATATTTTTTATTAGATTATTTATTATTTCTTATTTATATTAATTTTTTTATTTATTTGGGTATTTGTGCAATTTGTGGTATGTTAATATAATTTTTCATTTATGTGTATTTTTTATTTGTGTTATTTATTTATTTGTGATTGTATATAACGTTATTTGTTTTCATAATTTTTTTTTTTTTTTTTTTTATGTTTATATCACTTGTTTACACAAGTTTGTTCTATTTTTGTTGTTTGCACAATTTTTTTTTTTTTTTATATATAATTTTTCCTTTATCTTCGCTTATATGACTTTGTTTATCCATAAGGGATCATTTATGCAAAGCGAGTAACCATACGCCGACGAAGACTTGTTCTCATTGCAGCGCAAGCTAAAAATGCGCCCAAAATGAATAAAACCTTTGTTTCGCTTTTTGGCTTAGAGACAAATGGTTAGCTTTATCAGGTTAAAAAGTATTATTTAGCAACGAAAAAAAGTTTTGTATAATTTTCGAGAAAAATAAAAATCTGTATTTAATTTTATATGGAAATTATAGAATTTTTTATGTTTAATTTTTTAATGTTTTACATGTGTGTAAGATATAATAAACTGAATCGTTTCATTCCTAGCATGTGTGTATGTTGTTGACAGGTTTCTCTCTCCGAGAATTCTGTTAAAAACCAAAGCATAAGGAAAAGCAAATTAAAAATGTGCAAATTTTAAAAAAGTTCAGCGTACGCGGTTATATTTTTAAAATCTAAAATTTTATAGTACGCGGACAATTTTAAACGAGCATAAAGTGAATATGAAAACCATACCGTAATCATGCAGTCAGTCCACGCATAAGTACCGCATAGTCATGAATATTTGTTAGATTGGAGAGAAATTTCTGCAGCATTGTAAAAAATAAATTTCTTTTTAACTCAATCTAATCAGTTAAAGTCTGTTATGCCCGGCAAATAAATATCCGACATCGCTATGGAATGACTTTTTCGAAATATGGCATTACATCGGAAGTGCGTTTCAGAAAAAAGTTCTTCCTTGCACCAAAACTTGTCAGTATACCAAGTGTTACTAAAAATTGCGACCTGGAGATTGAACATCGGCTGACATCAGTTATACAGACTGATAGACGGACACGTCGACTTGTCTCGATACAGAAAACATTTCTGCATCGATTGGCATTATAAAGCGTAAGTTTATCTTGAGGTGTTCTGTTACGTTACGTATTCTGGCACAAACGATGTACGAATTAAAATTATTGTCGGCTGACTTGGGTTGAGGGTTCAGACTTTTTTGCGTAAAAGTTAGCATAAGCCTTTCAAATGTTAGAGAACATAAGTAGCCGCATGGCAGGTGATTAGCAAATCGCGGTTAGAACCAATAGACAAGGAAATGAAAACAAATAAAAATATAATAGTCGAGGTAGGGCTGACCGTTAAATACCCTATACTACATCGACTAATAGAGATCCGCATTTAGTTTTCCATGTGGCACTTGTATGCCAAAAATTGTCACGTTTCCATATAAGAACATTATTTCCATGGGAGCCCTGTATAAGCGGGCCAAGACGTGAACTGACCTCGCCCAAATTTAGAAAATTTAGAAAATTTGGGCTTTGTGTCAAAGCCGGTAATCATTCCTCACATATTTTCGTCATAAGGCATTAAATTAAATGTTAGACTTTGTCTACCTATAAAAATTTTCTCTTCAAAGAAAATCCTTATTTGTGGTGGGTGGTCCAAAAAATAGATCGTCTATTACAAGTGGCGTACTTTAGCATAAGCGCCAAGTTCTACAACGAAGGCGTAAAAGTATTGTTGCCTGAAAATTAGTAAACTGTTGCCAAAAGTCGAAAAAGGTATTTAAGCTATGGAAGTCTGTGAACGTAGAATATGAAAATCAAGAGGGGTTCAACGGTTTTTATTTTGATTCTATTAATACTCTATTGTCATATTAATGTAAATGACATGCTGGCGTAAGTTGGAGTGATTAAACAGCCATGAAAGCGCTAAAGTATATTAAACCCTTTTTTGAAGGCCCATTGCAAAAAAAAGCATATCGCTAGGAGTTTGGGTAACAGGGGGAACAAAAATGTTTCCTCTCTGGCAAGGCTCCAATTGATTCTTTTGGCTACCACATAGTCCAGACAATAAGACTCGCGACTACCAGGTCGATGCTCACGGGCTCGAAGTAAATAAGCGCAAATAGATAATAAGGTAGAGTAAAAGTTTTAGTTTAAGTGGAAGTGTGTGTGAATAATAAAAATTTGGAACAATTTCGTTGAATACTTTACAAATCTTTGTTGAAACGTAGCGTATGTAAGCCACCACATGGCAACAACGGATGAAAAAAGTTTTCGGCAAAGCTAGGAAAAGTTGGCCAGCGTGTGGTTAGCACCATCTTCACCATGGCTTAACTTTTTTTTTGAAAAAGATATTCAATGTCCTCTGTGCATAGATGCGCTTTGGTGGTCAGGAAAGATTATGGACAGACAGAGAAGAGCTTAAATCTGATTTTTTGTTAGGTAATTTTGAAAGGATCTAAAAATTTTGTGATCTGACCAAATATGATGGGGAACGGAGAGCATCTTTTCAGTTTAGTGAAAACTTTGTTCTTAATTTCCAAGTTGGCAGTTTTTACCCATTACTTACTGCTTGTAGTTTATCGATCCGATAACAGATTTTGATTTGATAGACCGCGCTTGCTTCAAAGATTCGCATTATATGGCACTTAAGCTATTTCGACTCATTAGTACCGTGAGTTATGTCAGTTTCTGATTTTCGGCTCTATCCGTGTAACGCGGTGATAGTCAGAAAGAAACGGGAAAGTGACCGCAGCTTAGTGGATGTGCGTGTTCAATCTGTAAAGTGTCTTATGTCTTTACCGACTGGGCACTCACTATAACTACGGCCAAGTAAGACCAAACCGCACCGAGTTTTAATCCCGCGAACCCCAACTTCGGAGTCTCGACTCTTATCTACTCTGCTATGCGGCAACGCATTGTAAAGATTTGATGAGATTTCCTAGCGATCTTCAACTAAGGCATCTTTTCTCGAAAAAAATGTACTTTTCATCACCTATCATCACATCACCCTCCTCTCTGACGTTCTACCTAGAGAGATTAATTAATTTTACATTCACATTAATCTCGTGAATATGTTTTGGTTGTGATTTTGTATTTAGGATAACGAAACTTTCACTGGATCCCTCTTTAATCTGAAAATATTATGATTAACAGCGCAACAGAAATTTTCCTCAAACCTAATAAATTCATATCCTATGATATGCAATCATGCTTGCATGCTTGTATGACTTTACCATACATTTGGATGCATGAAGGCATATGTGCGTAGCTGCTGTACGCATATAAAATATAATATAAATAATAAAGAAGATTTCTTTCTACCTTTCAAGATAGGATTTAAAATCCTATTTAAAATAAATTTTTAAATGTAAACAAAAAAAAAAAAAAAAAATAGGTATCCTTTTTCTAATAAAGTTATTAAGTAATAAGTAAATAAGTGTACGGATACAGTTCTGCTCTCCAATAAATAAATAAATGAATAAATAAATGCGCAAATATGTGCATGTATATGTTTGCCAAAATTTAAAACATATTTCAATTTAATTATGTTAATGCTCTAATTTGACTAATACAAAATACTTCAACAAATTCCTTATGTGCCCTTGCATGTGTATTGTTCCAATACATAAAATACGTATGCATGTGTTTGCGTACTAAATTCTCGAAAAAGTATTTTAAATAAGTTTTGAATAAATTTCAGTCCGGTTCAGTTGTATTATCGAAATTTTAATGCTATTATTATTAACATTAAGCGGAACTTTTAACTTTACCTTAATATGAATCTTGAATACCCAACAGCCAAGATATTAATAATATTTATATGAGAGCAACTCCTTAATGAAAATTTTATAAACATTCTGTAAGTGTGAAAGCTTTTCAATCGATACCCATTGTTCTTCGATAAAAATTACTAAGCTCTTTGTCCTTTCAAGGTCGTCTCTTGTCTGTCTTAACTTTCCCCAACATTCAAGATTTCACTTCTGGTGCGAACAAGGGAGCCCGAAAAAAACTTTTTATTTCCTTCTTCTTAACCGCCGGCGAAGGGAAAGCTTGCTGTAGGACAGTCCATATCGAAATAATGACGCACTTACAAGCTGGCTAAGTTTTGTGTTTGCCAGCAAGACGAGCGTATGGAAATGTCGTAAACTCAAGTCTACAATTCGCATTGGCATACGGGGCGAAATAACATTTCCCTGGTTTTCTGTTAGCACCACTCCAGTGGAGTATCATGCTGGTAACATAATACGATGTAGTTATCACGTCACGCCTCCTGGTCAAATGAGGTCTATCGATATCTATATGAGATGAATCTCATGTCAGCGAAGTCTATCTAACATGTCTGCCTTATGAGGAGGCGAACGTCCGGCTTCGCTATACATCATGCTTGATGAGGTGTTTTCAAATGTCACACCACCCCATAAAACGTCGTAATGTTCTTAGTACTCATGGCATCAGACTGTCTGTAGACTAGTTTCGATAGATTTTCCAAGGACTGAAACGGAGATGTGAACACTTCAGATGCCATGCTATCAATGCTGCCAAGCCCAACTACCTTTTCCTTAATGTGCGAATTTCCAAAGAAGTACGCCTGGGAAGAAAAGGGGATAATATTTCGCGTTGGATACTATAGTTTTCTTTATGGTAACGCCTCCGCCAGAAAACAGACAAACAGACGTAAACTTTCCAGCCCGTATTCATTCTCATTACAATCACTTTTTCTTCACCGAGAGATTCGAACAGATGTAAATTTTCCAACTCCTAACTGTTTTTACGCTACAGTTAAGAGCTTGTTTACCATGTAGACAAATCGATTTTTTCTTGTCCTCGCATATGAAACGTCAAACTGAGTATACTGGCTTTCTCCAATGGTGATGAGCAGACTTAAGCGTTTGTTTGTAATCATATACATAGACAAACGTATTAATATTTTGCATATGCATGCATATCGCACGTACCATATGTAGATGTTTGAGCATTATAAGCCTTAATTAATTGAGTACATTATCGTTAGGGTTATTCAGATACCATTTTTATGATGCGCACACCGAAAACAAAGTAAAAACAAATTAGAGGAATTATTGCATTTAAAATATTCTCCATTTTTTTTTTTTTTATTTTGCGATAATTAATCTTTGCAATTATTTGTTTACTACAGTCACACATTATATTTGAAACATGAATGCATGAATGGTTTATATTTAAAGTTTATACATAATTATATATATATGTATACATATTTAGATAATTTTGTCTCTATTGTTTTATATTTAGAATTCATTTGCTAATAGAGAAATTAACAAAATTATATTTAATTTATCTAGTGTGCTACACACACACACACACACGAACACACACACACACACGCACACACACACACACACACATGTACATTAAAGAAATTCACAATACTTTGTACTGCTCTGCGCGTTTGTTTTTAGAATTCTTTCTCGCTTATCTTACCGTAATTTTTCAACGTGACTTAGCATTGGATAAATTAAACTGAAAGTTATCAAAACCAATTTAGGCCTAAGACAAAGAACACAATTAGGGAAGAAAAAATCACGCAACACATTGAATTAAAACTTCTTTCTCTTCTTCTTCTTCTTCTCATTAACATTATTATCATAATTTGTAAACAGAAGCTCTTGGATAAAAATGAGATGAGCCCTACCAACTAAGGCTATCGACCTTCTGAAGCTTCTTTAATTGTTTATTTGGTCTGTATATTAGTTGATGGTATGTTAGTATCTTGATGAACGTATTAGTTTAGCACATGTATAGCTAGGTCATTATCGGTATTTCTAAGAAACTCATTTTCTCAGCGGACATTTACCAAGTTTTAGCTTCTACACGTGAATGTGCTATTTTTACAAAATGTGAGGGGGGAGGGGGGGGGGTGTTTAGTAGGCCTATTTTTACTGGAAAGCCAATCAGGATTATATTTAATATTAAGACAACAAGATATTAGTATATTCTTTCCAGAGGATAGAGTACAGGAGATTTTCCATCTTTGTTACAGTCAGAAATATTTATTAGAAAAGCCGCAAACCATATATATTCTCGATCAACATAAAATTCTGAGGCCTGCCCGCCTGTTTATCTATCCAACTCTTTTGGTTACTTAAGAGGTCAGGATCCGATAAATTGAGAGAGAAAGCGGAAAGAAAGCTTGGCCAATATACTCTTATATCCCATATGTTATGTATCCGTAGATCACATTTTAATGGTCATAATTACCTCTCAAACGCCTGCAATAGGCAAAAGAATTACAATCTTCAGTTTACCCCAGGCATTTTTTTGAAACTTGCGAAGGCTACCTGAAAGGTTCATTTTGAATTTCAGTCAAATGGTAAGATGATGCGTCAAGAAATGTACCCAAAACGGATAGAAATATGTATCGATTCAAAGCCAGGGACAAATATTTCTTAAGGCTACAATTGAAAGTCGAAAAATTGGCAAAATAAATGGCTTGCACATTTGGGTTACTATGACAATCGCAAAGAGCTCTCAACCACGTCCGTACTATAGATCTAAAAGACATATACATTTTTTGCTTACGATGATTAGTTTAAATTTCGGTAGCGACAACAATTCGTAAGCGATAGATCGTGTTGATCTAAGCCGGAGTGCAAATGCTGCCTAGAATCAGTACCAAGACGATTTATATTTAGTACAATATTGAGTTAAGGAAAAAGTTCGTAGCGTTTTTCCTCTCAACGCATACTATAGCCGCCGTTGACCGTCCATAGGACAGTGCTAACACATGTGAACGCAATCGTTCTTCGTAGCAAAAGATTAAATTGCTAGTCTATCTCTATAAATGTATTGAAATTCTTTTCCGTAGGTTTTGAAATCTTATGATTTGAATTGTGAATGCTTTTGGAGGAAAACTCTTTGCATGTTTTTTGGAAAAGATTTGTCTCATTCTTAAATACGTAAATTCTTTTCGATTTTCTTTTTTTTTATATTTGTTTTCACCAGCCACTCATGTGTGAGCTCGACGGCGGTCAGGAAGAGTTATAGATAGACAGAGGGATGGAAGGAAGGAGTAGTGCTTATTTACGTTAGACCGAAAACCGGAAACATCAGGCATTGTGGTAAGG
>CCAG010004238.1:0-67558 GCA_001077435.1 Glossina morsitans morsitans | reverse complement strand
GGCTGCACGAATCTCCTCTCAGTACAGTGACATTTTCAGTTGCCAAGAGTATCGCACTTGTTCTTTGTTATTTGGCAAACTGAGTAAAAGTGAATGAAGTGTCAAAAGGTATTTAATTTGTCTCTAGGGTACATCACTTTTTAAGTCGATTAGAAATGTCAGGTACATCTTTTCCCTCTTCTACGCTCTCCTGCACTTCACATGTGCAAGAAGTTTACTGCAAAGGCTGAAAAGCAGTTCACAGTGGGGCAACGTTAACCATTAGTACAGTACGTGAATTTTATCTATTTTCAATATATACAAAAAGAGTACATCCCATTCCGTCTTATGAACGCCACTACCTCTGGGATAGAATTACTATCAAAATCAAATCATAACAAAAGCTATTGCGTTGTATTGAAACAATCATGTTAAACTTTTCCATGTTGCGCTAACTGGCATTATTAGCTATGCTGCTTCGCATTTTTATTGTAATGGGATGAAGGAGTTATATAGAACAGACAGGTTCAAAAGAACGGTTCGATTCAGTAGAAAAGTTTTAGTGTCTAAACATCCATCCGAAGCGCGCCTCTTTTAGTTGCCCTCGTAATCCGGAGCAAACAGTGAGTAACGATTAAAGGAATCCATAGAGCGTATTAATGCACTGATAGTTCCATCGCAGCCTGTATACTTTATTACCATTTTACTGTTTTACTGCTTTTACGACTAATTACATTTTGTGTACTTTATAATTTTTTAAAATACTTATAATTATGTCAAAGTATTGTTGACTCACTTGGGTCATTTAATTGTTTTGGAGAATAGAGCATGTATGCATTAATAACAATTTGTTTATCCTTTTGCAATATTATGTTTATTACTTGCAATGTTAAGTTGCATATGCCACCCCGTTTTAGCAGTCGCCTAAGTGAAAAGGGGGAAAAATGGGCTGATAACATGTCCTTTTGAACTGCAATGATTCTATTCATATCTCAGTCGCCTTAGTAGGTGTTACTTTTTAAAACAATGAACGCGTGACAAAAATTTCTCTTTATTTCAGAAGGGATATGTTACTTGGATACCTCAGGCTTCCGGTTCAACAAAAACAATATTTCTTTTCTTCATTCCACTTACACAGCTTTTGAGAATTTCCACATATTCATCATTTTCTAAATAAGTACATAAGCGTAACTGAACACGTCTGATATGTGTCCATGTACGTCCAACGTGTTTTGGCCCAAGGACAAAATGCATCGAATTGGATTAGTTTTACGGTTATTGCCCTGTTTTGAGAAAAACGTTATACCAAAAAATTTTTCCAATATTTGTGGGGTTTCGTCACGTCCTCTGTAGCATTTCGAGTGAAAACTCAATTTTTTATATAATTCTTTGTATGGCGATAGAGTATAGTTTTCAATATCTGTCATTATAAAGAGAGATCTTAAGTTGTCCTGTTTATAGGTACATTTTAACTTTGGTAGAGAAAGCATTACATTTCAGCTCCTGAATAACCCCTCTTTGAAAGTCGTCTTTTTGAAATCCATGCAAAGAATGCGAGGAAGAATAACTGCAAAAAATAAATGCACCCCGTCTAGATGAGAAAAAGATTATGTATATGAATGTGTTTAACAATAAATTATCGCAATCTAAAACGATACTTAATTTGAAGAAGACATGAAGAGCGTAATTAGTTAATAATGTCCAATTAAAATCTTAAACAGCATCTAAAAGATACCAACAATTTTGAAAATAAATCATCAAATAAGAAAAGGTCTATCTGTGTGCCTTGCCATGCTACTAAATAGTATCAGGAAAGAGGTAAAGTTTTTCCTCTTTGCAGTAAATGCAAACTTTAGTGCATTTTGAACTGTTGCTGTAGTTGCTTAACAGCACTGCGCAAAGTTTATTAAACGAAAACGTAAAAATCGATTTGTTCGCAAGGTTGGCAATAGAAGGTGATTTAAACTGTGTAAAAGCATCAGTTCACTGCACACTGTGTGAATTAAAATGAAGTATAACGCAACCTTTACCACTGCCATTCTTTTTCTTTCTATAGCTTAGTGTTTAATGAACTGAAGTAGTGTTTTTAGGTTGCTCTTGAATACTATGCCATGCAAATCCGTGCTTAAGTAGGACGTTCCTGTACATTCGTCCCTATCCATAGGTTTTTCAGCAAAAGAGTAAAGAGAGAAACTTTATAAGACAATGCAATGTGTTCTGTCGTCATACTCCTGCTGAGCTTTGCTATTTGTATGCACTTTGGTTGCAAATGAAAAATCATGTTATTACACGCCTGGTACTTAATACTATATTGTTTCCATACACAATGTTATATTATTGTTGTACTTGCTATTGTCGGTCTACTAACTACCTTTTAATAGGCTAAAAAGCCAATTTTCATGCTTTGTCAACAATGCTCCAGCAAAGAAAGGCAACTTTTTACCAACTTGTAACTACTTAAGTGCTTATGCATGTACGAACACACTTCCCTTACCAATAAACGCAAGAGTGTACAAGCAACAGCAGCAACAACATCAATATTCACTCTGAAACGGCTTAGGCTTATGTAGAAGAGCAAGATAGCAAGCAATTTAAAAAAATAAAAATAAACAAATAAAAAAGAAAATATAAAAAAAAATAAGTTTATTGTCTACATCCAAAGAACGCTTTAAGATCTTTGATCGGTTTTGCTATAAAAAGTGTAGCAGTCTATGAGTACATATCAACTCCAGCGATATTACACGTTTTATGCTACTTTAAGTCAGCCATTTACAAGACAATATTGTTCTCATTTTTTCTTTTAAATCGCATCATTTGTTTCTCTAGCCATCATTATCGCAAGAAAATTCGCGATTTAATAAAGGTCGTGTGCACAAATTAGTTAAGCGCGTTAAGGTTTCGATATTGTCTTTTGGAACCGTTCTGTCTCTTCGCCGCAAAAGGAGAACAATATGTTATGCTCCATTAATATAATATGTATAGTGGGCCATCTTCTCATATAAAGACTTTAAAAATATTCTTTCATTGGTATTGATGTGTGAGAGATGAGAATTGATGTGTGTTCTTGATAATTTTCAGTTAATAACAAATTTTCAGTATTTGTTTTAGTTCAACTCAGCTCAGTTCAGTTTCGATGCGTCGTGTCTTACAATCTTGAAAAACGTGGCATGTTATGCAAGCGTAAGCAATCTATTGGAAATGTAACGGCACTAATTCCATACACCGCCATCCTGGCATATTTTAGTTACGATGATTAAATCTCTCATACTTTAACCAGAGCACTTTGACACAAGACGCTTTCACAAACCTAAACGGTAAGTAATGTTGTAGAGGTGAAGCACTCGATAAGCAAACGTAGTAATACAATGTAAAAAGCCCTGTGATTATTAAGAAAATGCACGCGTAAATTTCACAATCTCCACGATCGGTAGCGAACTGCTATTATTTGTAGCCTTGATACAAATACACAAAATCAGGCACAAATTCCCAAGACACCAATATGACTGAGAACCCAAAAATTTTAATTTTGTTTCCGTGCGCTGTGTGTGATAACTCTTTTAAATTTAGCTTTTCGAGCAAGGATGGTGGCCTGAAGTGGCTTCAGTTGTAAATGTTCACGCACTTCCGCGTAAGATATGATAAATTTTGCCTTGCCCTGACATCTACTACTGCTTAGGCAAGCGGCATGTCGTCACTCTTAGAATCATCTGTAAAAAGATGATGCCAATCATTAGTTTGCTCTGTGATTAGTTCTCCGAAGACGAGATTTTGCGTACATTCCTTTTTTGCACATTGAGGAATTAACTTCGGATTGGTATCTCTTGATTCTTTTGGCAATAAGAGCGAGCAGACCTAGCGATCAAATCCCCAGCTTCCGCAACTTTAATTACGGGCGACACAATGGACAAGTTTTACCTTCAAGAGTATATTACGAAAAAACTTAAAGAGAAAACTGACAAAGAAAGTCGCCAAACTTTCATTCATATTGCTCGCTTGTTCGTTCCACCTCTATATCCAATCAAGGTAGAGGAAATCAAGATCAAAATATTTGCAATAATCCGAGATTTACGGCTAAACGCTGGCTAACGGCGTCTAATATTCGAACAACACGTTGTCTGTCATTTTAATAAACACTCAATTTTCCTAAAAAATCCCCGGAAATGAATACAAGTTCCAAACTAACTGTATAGTTTATGATGTCTTTCATAAATTACACATGTTTCATATATACAGTAACTCTTCCAGTAGTTTTTTTGCCCTGACTAGTGTTTACGACAAGGAGTTCTGTGTTGTTGCGTGTTGCCGTTCCATCTCCTAGCTTTAGTTTATCTTATCGTTTTGAAATAAGTTTAAGTGAAGAGAATAAATCTCAATCAATCCGGAATTAGGGTGAAGTGGTTACAAAACTTTTAGGTAATAATTTTCTTTCACCCCAGCGCATGGAGGAACACCATGTAACTGCACTAAAAAAAGCATATATTTTACGGTGAACCTTTTTACATTTTTTTTACTCGTATTAAAGAGTTTTTGTCAAATCTTAAAGCAATATACACTCCGTAAGGAATAGATTTCATCTAATACCTTTAAAGCGTTGCTTACATATGAATCGTATTTATTTCACATTCGATATTGAATAAGTTAAAGAAATTGAAAGTTTTCTTTCTTTTTGTTCTGATTACAATTTCCTGCTCATAATCGTTTTTTACTTTCTTGCTTACTCTTAAACAAATATTCAGAGCATTTTGCCCCTCCCAAGTGAAATATTTTCAAAACTTGAGGTATGAAATGCCTCATCCGCGTCTCTCGGATCTAAATATCTCTCTTTACTTTTTTTTACATAAAAGAATGGGAAGAACTGGTCTGTCATAATATCGAAAGGGTCTATCATTTTGATGACTTAAAAAGGAGCTTGAGGGAAAAGTTTACCCTCCATTCCATTTGAAATTTCCAACCAACTCTGTGAACACAAATAAACCGTGAGCTTATAACGGTTCTGGGCATCTATACCGTAAAATGTAACCAAGATTACGAAAGAAATTCTAAGCCAAACCTTTCAATACCTATCAATAATGAGATTGACATACGGCGATATATTTCATATCTATCCTAAATTACTAGACTAGAGACCGTTACGGTGAGACAAGTGGTTTCAGTATATAGTTATTGTATTTTACCATATCTCACTATAAGAAATTTCCTTAAAATTTGTCTAATCAGCACCACTGTACGTCTAACAACTGAACTTCTATTTAGGCTTTACGCACGTGACTTGCAGTCACGATTAGTTTGAAAGTTTTTTCTTTTTTTTTTTTTGGTTAACAGTTTCTTCTATCCGCTCTTGTATTTATGTTTATTAGCCAACTATTAATAGTAACCGCGTTGTAACTATTAAAATAAAATCTTTGTTTAAATTAAACAAAAATAGAAACATAAAACCGATAACAACGAAATGTCATTTAATAATGATAGATATGCTAATCGATAGACTACCAAACACCCAAAAAAAAAAAAAAAAAACCTGAAAGTATAAAAATAAATTTTTCATTATTTTCCATGGCATTTATGAAAACACAAAATATCCGTTATAGATAAAGTATATTTAGTACAACGCCATGTTTTCACATTCGAACATAACTCATTTAATATTTTAAACAATATTTCTATAAATAAAATGTATTATTTCAATTTTTCATTTATTGGACATTAGCCAAACAATCGTCGCAGCTTGAACTCCAACACAATAGAATTTATTCAAAAATTATAGGAAAATGCGAGCTAACGGAAGTATGAAGTGCGTCTTCTCCGTATGATCCTACAAACATTTTCAAAACCAATTGTCGGTATGTTTGTTTGTCTACATATATATATACATATATATATATATATATATATATGTGTGTACACGTTTGTGTATTTGCGTGCAAGTGAATGTTGATTACATTTGTAGAAACATGATGTCTGAGTAGTGTGCCACAGAAATTCTTGGCACGACTCATTGAACAACTGTGGCTAACTGCTCGCCTATATACAGTACGTATACAATAAGTTTCCATACTATATATAGAATATATATGGAATATATATATATATATATATATATATATATATATATGAAGATGTTTTTGGCAGTCTACTTAGAAGAGCCGCCTGTTCAATTAATGTTACAACAATAACACATACAACTTGTACCAATGGCGTACACGGTTGAGTGTTAAAGTAGACAAGAAGTTCACGGTCAGAACATGAGTAAAATGCTTATTCGGAGAGGCAAGAGAAACATAGACAGAGTATAGCATGTTTATAACATATATAAGTGTATTGGCTTGAAAGGGTGCAAACTAAACTGTTTTGTTAACGTTATTGATGTAGTCAGAAGGCTTGGGAACAGTTGGAAAATGTATATAAATAGAAATGGATTTGAGCAATTTTTCAGATATTATTTGTACAAGAAATTTAATTGAAAATTATTTCATTGTAAGCTGGGGAACTTTTCTACATTATCATATCTATTCATGCCATTCGTTAGAAAACGCTTTAAATTTAAATGAAAGGACGAGAGAATACAACGCCACGCGTAACTGATTATCTCTTTCCGTTTTTAATTAATATCTTACCTCTTTAAGCTTCCAATGATGATGATGATGATGATGACGATGATGATGATAATGATGATGATATTAATTTCCATGGATGGATTCCTCATTATTGATTTATATCTCGGTGCGAGGTAAGTCCATTAATTATAACATTATTTCAGCATTTTCAGGTTGAATGGGTTAAAAGCAAATGAATTGTAAGTCATTTTTTTTTTTGCTCTCTCTATATATTTGCTGTTTGCTTTGTCTCATTGACCGATAATGTGAACAACGGTAAACCGTTGACATTGCTTGACGGAGGTTAAATGTCTTACCACGAATTATCAATTGGTATATAAAAAAAGATTTTAAATCTTGTTTTTAAATTCTGTTTTAAAATATTTTTTCTTTCTCTTTTTGTAGTATCGGTATAGCGCCCATGTGTTTACCAATAAAACATTTTGCCGAAAGTCAATTGGGAAGTAGGCAGTTATTATAGAATGATTAGTTAGCATATTTGACAAACTCTTTCAGTCTGCGATCAACTATGATAAGTGAAAGTTTTCTAGAGGAGAAGGAAAAAAAGGAACTAAATTTCTTTGTCGATTGTACGACCAATGCCTGTTATCAAAATATATTATATAACTTGAGAAACAAGGCAGAAGCTTTGAGAAGTAAACAGGAGAGGAATAATAGTGAAGAATGAAAAGGAGAAAGAAGGGGAAAGAGAAAGTTGTGTTCAACAAAGTAGTAAACTAAACTTTTTGCATTTATTACACATTCACGAAAAGTGTTAACTATGGTTCTTCTCAGAAGCGTTCTGAACTAACCTTCACTAAGCTACAAAAGTCAGTCTGCCGTATAGTTGATGTAGATAAGATCAATTTCCGCCAGCTATGTACTCTGCTTCAAAGGGATTAGCCTATAATCCTACAATCTGCCTATTGCTTATATTACTCCACAGGCAGAGAATTGGGTTGATTCCAGAATACTCAAACAGCTATGCACACCCGTCGTCAAGTGATTACAAATGTTCGAACTGAAATTATGAACTCTTTTAAGCTCGCTCGCAGTATTCTACAGGCCGAGCACTGAGTTGATTCCAGAGTACTCGAACGCCCATCCATACCCATAGTCAAGCGATTATAAAATTACTTGCTGGAGTAAAGCAGTCTTTTAAGTTCGCTTGCGCTATCTCCAAAATCTGACTCAATCTTTTTCTCACTGCAGGCTATATATTTGTTCTATGTCTGGTCTACTATTGCTATCGCTTCCAACCAATCGATAGGCCAAGGAAAGCACTCATTGGCGCCAAAAATAATCTGTTCAATAATGCTTAAGGAAAACCTTAAGGGTCTTGTAATGTTTTCAACGTCCGCTCAAAGACGAATAGCAACGGGTTAGATAAACGCAAACTCATCACGAAAAGTTTCATTTTCATATGCTGGGTAAAATAAAACATTATTATTATTATTATTATTATTATTATTATTATTATTATTATTATTATTATTATTATTATTATTATTATTATTATTATTATTATTATTAATTTAGCCAGAGAATAGATTCTAAGACTAAAGTCTTAAAGCACTAAGCATCTAAAGCTTTATTAAAAACTCTACCGCACTTGAGATTTGAACCCACGACCATTGAGTTACTAGTCGAGACTCTTGCCTACTCGGCCACTCAGGCGGATAAAAATAAAACACAAATAACCCGGACTTTAAAGAATAAAAAGGTTATGCTTGCTTTTAGGAAAAACAAGAACGAGTAAAAATTTGAAATGTTTTCGTTGATCTTAATATCGCGCCTGATCATTTAGATCTAAAGTGCAGGAGTACAACATTTTTTTTGTGACCTCGGGGCAAATAGTTTGGTTGAATTTCATCTCTCCTTTCAGTTTACTTCTGTGTTTATTTTATTATTATTATAAGCAAACTTTTTGTCATCTAACGGTAAACGTGACGATATGGCTTTCTGTGACTATAACGTCACTCATTTTCTTGAACTAAACCTTAACAGACTTGAGTCAGGTATCAATGTATCATCCAGCGACAGGAGGCGACAGCAATTTTAAACTTTTAGGGGAAATACAATTTCTTGGTTTGTGTTCTATTCGTCACTTTGAACGTCTTCTTCTTTGTCTTTTTGTTTGAATTATTTTGTAAATCAAAAGTAATTAAATTCAATCAAGCATAAAATTGCAGCACTTGGTATAAAGTATCCTCACACACACACACATACTCGAATATACAACATTTTCGCCTTTTGTTTTCTTAATTTTCGCTTTCTTGTCTACGGTCATCAAAACTCACTACTTCAACATTGAAAATTCTTTTGAGAATGTAACGCTTCATTTCACTTTGCAATTTTAAAAGTAATTGCCCCGGCCGCCGCCTAACGGGCTCATAAGTGAAAACTAAAAGTTACAATATTTCCGTTTCTTAATCATAAAGCGTAACCATAAACACTTAATGAAAACAAAATATAAAATAAATTCAGAGCAATTGATATCTCACTATATATATATATATGTGCCTTCAAAATTTTCTATACATGAATTTGATAAAATCTAATGTAATCATAAATTTCAGTTTCCTCAGTCTTCAGTTTTGAAAGTATCGCACCCGTAGAATGTTCCTGGCAATGTTTTCTGAGTTGTAATCTTTGCTCACTACGCCATTAGCTGACCTTTCAATTTATTCATATAGTTTTATTATTCGCATAACATTTAATAAAGTTTTGCTCTATAAATTATAATCGTGGTCGATTAAAAAGGAGTGAAATTCCATTGTTTAGTGCTATTGTTTACACCGCACGCTAACCATAAGGTTTGTTCATTATTGAGAGAACAGCAGCAGCCAATGAACTCCTTTAACATTTTGAGAAGCATGTAAATATGAAAAAATATATATTCATAGGTTATGCCTGTACATACATATATATATATGTATATATATATGAACATACAGATTTGTATGTGTATATGTTGTTCTAACTTATTGTTTCACACACCATAAAGTGTTAAGTGTTATCGTTATGGAAGATTATAAGCGTACATAATAGGTTCATATAAATGGGTACAAAGTATAAGAGGCCATAAGCGTAATAATTTTTAAAAGAAAAGAAGGGGCTTGTCCAGAAAGGACTACAGTTCAGGAAAGAGGGGTCCAAAAAAGGATTGGACGGGTCGTAAAACAACAAAGCAAAATGTTATAAAGATTATGATATCCTTTCAAGTGAGACCTCCTGCTAAACCTTCTAAAAATCAATCAGATTTTACTCCAGCGACATACGATAGTTTAGTGTTGATATACAACTTTGAGATAAATAGCAAGCTCGTTATAAATTAGTTCATCTCGATGGGAATGCTAGAATTTAATTTTAATTATTATTATTATTTATTAGTTACAATGTGCATTTTAACCAATATAAGTTACACATAGTCAAACATTACCGATATCGTAAATATATCCGTGAACACAAAAATTAGAAAAACATTAAATATAAAAATACCAGGGTTCGGCTGATTCCCAACCGAGACAACTAAGGTCTTACATTACAGCACATTCAAGTGCTTAATTATCTTCGACGTTATGGTAGAAGCGCTCTCGCCAAAGTCGATCAAATTGTAATTCTTATTATACTGTGTCCATAATTTACCGAGAGGGTCGTTGTTACCATAGTTTTTTCTGTAGTAATTTGTATTACATATATGAAAATGCCCAGACCCTCGTTATGGAACATTTAGGCGTATTATAGATAACAGGTACTCGGAATCAAATCTGCCAGTCAGCAGCTTGTGAACAAACGAAGTTAACGACATGGAGGACATGGAGGATAACTCGTCTGCTTTTAAAAGTTGGCGCTAAACGATTCCTATACGATGATAGGCGGATGTTGGGATTCCAGGGCAAACAACGCAAACAAACCAATAGCAGCTGTTTTTGTACTGAGTCAATCTGTTTACGGTAAAGGTCGTATTGTCGATTCCAGATAGGTCTCATTAGCGATACAACCGAGTAGTGTAACGATCACGAAACTCTTTGGCTCAACGCTTGATGAAGCCCAACGTGCTTTTTGCCTTATTGAGGGTAAAATTAATATGTGCATTGAAGGACAGTTTTCTATCAAACAGGACTCCGAGATAAGCAATTGAATCTGATTTACAAACTTGCACATTGTCGATTTTAAACGATGTATTGACGCATTGACGGCCGAGAACTATGTGCTTACATTTGTTTATATCCAGGATCATCAAATTAATACAAAAACATTGGTAAAAATTATCGAGGTCGTCCTGAATATAAACATGTGCTTGACCATCACGTGAGCTGCAGATCTGATTAACATCAGTCGCATACATCAAAACCCGAGAGTATTTTATTACCTTTGGTAAGCCATTTATAAACAAGACAAGCAAAACAGAACCGAAAAGACTGCTTTGGAGATCTCCACAGTGTACTACGACTTCTTTGGAAATTATATTATTACCCAGTACTTGTGGACTCCTTTGCGTTAGGTGTGAGAATGTCCATTTTACAAAATGTTCAAATGTAGAGCCAGTTTTAAAAAGATACTTAAACGATCAAAGATCAAAACTTTGAGTCATTTAATTGAATTCACATATGTTAGTGCTTAGGATTATCTTTGTGGTTTTTTCAGAGAACTGAACCCTTTTCATTTTAAATAGTATAACATAGCTACGCCTTACACTTTCAATATAACGAAAACAGCTAGAAATAGCAGCAAAAACAAAATCATTAGAATAAGCGGCCGACCACATAATCCTTAATGCATTTAAGTCTTATTACAGAAGACTGCTCATTTATCCATAACGTACATGAAGATAGTAATCAGACATTGGGCTGGGCGTTCGTAACATTCTGTATATACATCTATATATATATCGTCCTACGCTTTTCCGTTGTATATGCTAAAACTAATAGCAATTGTTCGCCATTGAGAAAATTGTTTACACATACATGTATTTATATGCGTTGAGTAATGCGTCTGGAGTTTAAGGATCATTGAAAGTATAGCATGTTTTTCCAAGTTTTTACATTCCCATGAACCATTCTAGTCAACGATTATTATTTTTGCACGCACTCATTATAGGATTATTTTCATTCTCGTAGGAATTTCCCTCGGCCTTACATAAATTTGATATCTAATGTTCTGATTACGGTGAACGTTTATTACCGTTTCGCTTGGACATTGTGTGGTAATGTTATTTGATTTTTAACTTTTCTTTTACTTAACGAATGCAAACCAGCAGTCCATTTGAGATTTCATACTCATATCGTTCTCATAAATAAAAAAAGTAATAATAAAGAGCAGCAGAAACATTTATTAAGTTCACAATTGTTCATGAAATTATGGCATAAGGAAAATAATTGCTCTTCGTTGGGTATATTCAGATCCTGAAATTTTTGCATAAATCTAAGTTGCGTTGGATATGTAATAAGTGGTCATATTTATACTCTGCATCGTTTGTGGCGGAAGGTCTGAGGTTGCACGCAGTACCCAGAGTAATTTGAGAGGAGCCTACATTTCGCTATACAAATTGACTGAGGAAAATTTTCTCATGAATCCCATTGAAAGTGGTTCCGGTAATTTTTACTATCGCTCACGCCGTGACATGAAGAAAATGCGCAATTTTTAATATTTCTTGTAGCATATTGACATACTAAATAAATGTGGAAGAGTTTGATAAGGTGGGATCATATTTGGACCTACGAACACCCACAAAGCTTTTTACATAAAATGCGCCAACTTATAAACTTAGTTTGCTAAACTCAGAGGGCAGGGTTTTACATGTGGACCCATTTTTGCGTAAGAGTTTTCAGGGACAGGAAGTAACGTTCTATGAAAACCGCAGGGTTAAAGGGAGTATAAACTTCAGCTTTGCTTGTAATTACCATTCCATTCCAGTCTAAGCTTCCATCAGTCTATTATAAGAGATAAGAAATTAGGTGGAGATAAAATCTTTAATAATTTGTACAAATGTTACAGAGAAATCTGTATAAAACCCTAAGACTAATGACAAACGCTCCTTGGTTTGTGAGCAATCGTAGTTTATATACCAACGTGCATGGCCTGTAAGTTGAAGATGAAACAAAACGCTTTAGCAGTAATTGCTTAAACAGATTCAATCTGAACCCTAATATTTTAGCTGTAAACTCATTAGATGATAGTTACGAAGTAAGAAGACTGAGAAGGCACCAGATATGAGACTTTCCTCTCATTTAGACACATTACTGATACTCATAATGTGTGCTCAAAACCCAAAGTCAAAAGAATAGTCAAGTGTACCTTTGTTGATTTCACTCGAATCTAACCATTACGTTTTCTGTCATTGCCCTTCTTGCTTAGGTGTTAATTCACACACTAAATAATATATAAAATATAATAAAAATAATGAACTCTCGCTTCATCCATCTCCTGTTTGCTCTTTGCTTTTGATCGCACGTATGCCAGGGCCGTCGCTTTGCCTACATCGATACATCCATTTTTGCATATGCTAGTGATATTCTAGCAACATACGGTCTTATATCTCTTTAAGAATATTTATATGATTCCTACAAATATCTGCAGTAATCATCGCTTTTAAAGGTTGTAGTTATTAATAAATATATTTTACCATTTTCACATATTTTTTTTGTTTTTTTTTTTTTGTATGTAATATACAAAACACTTTAGGATGTTTATTTTTCGTCGAAAGTTTCGAAAAGTTCGATATTTTAAGATTCCGTATATGCAATGTGCTCCATAAGCAGCATTTGTATTTTGTATCTAAAATTTTCTGGCCTTTGCGGTCCTATTAATATAAAAGCAACCAAGAGTTTGGATTAATGGGCAGGCGTCTAATATGCCTTGCGAGCTTGCGCTAAAAAACAGCTAATACACTTTTCATGAAGCGTGAGGTGCGTATTCTTAGTCGTTGGAAATGCTTGGGTTGCAATAGTAGAAAACTCTTAAATGATTGGCGCGAATCTTGGCTTGTTTTCAATAAGTGCAGGTGTTTTGCTGTCAACTATGTGATCAAAAGATCCCTACTATTGTGTATGTTGGACGCAGTTTCTTCTTAAATACATAAAAGCAAGGTATATGAACAAGCCTATCTTTAATTTTAGAGACTTTCAAGAAGACTCAAGAAGCAGATACAAAACTCTTGAAGTTAACTTAGAATTTTATGTGAAGCACAAAAGCTTCCTATGTATACATTATCCTGCAAGAATGTCATTTTACAAAGAATAAAAGAAATATTATATAATTTTATAAAAACTTTTTTAACACTAGAATTGCTGATGTTGTGTTTACGCATGTACCTATTCCTACTGCGAGTCATCGTCATCTCTAACTTTTGCGACATCGCTTAAGTGGCGAAAACGTAGATAGGAAGCGGAAATTTGAAACTCACATTTCCTGGTCGATTAAGAATATGAAGTTAAAAAATCTCGAAAACTAGACCGGGCGGGGAAAAACCTTTTCTTGTACATTTATTTGCTATCTACTGTACTGTTAGGAGTAAATGGGCCAACGTTAAATTTATATTAGTTTTAGTCTCCATGGGTGGAATTTTTTGTTTGCAATGTAGAGACCTATTTTTGCATGCATATGGAAGTTATTTTAATCTTTATAATGATAATAATGCACACATACCTGCATATTTGCGTTTATTTTCCGAACGGTACGTCGACAATGTTTGTTTGAAGATGTTTGTTCATCATAATATCATGAAACTCCACATTGGAAACTTTGAAAAATATCATTGTTGAAGTTGGTCGTAACAGCCCACAGTTTAATGCCATACGTCCGCATGGGTTTCACAGCTGCTTTGTATAGCAACCATCTATTTTCAAGATTTAACTTTGATTTTTTATGAGTAAAAAAACTCACGAAACTAATTATATTTATTTAAACACTTCTTCATATAAGTAAAGGTAATGAAGAGTGATGACCCTATTTTTAAATTGATCGAAATGATCAAATCGAGCCATGCGGTAGCTCTAGTATTATGTAAATTATGTTGTTCCTCTCCCTTAACTATTGATTTCTAATGTAGACTTTTAACGGATGGTAAGCCAACTTTCAAAATAAAAAGTGAACAAACCTGTTGAGCTTAATCGAAGCAGAAATAAGTAAAGAGTTAATAGAAAATTAAGGTCGCGTAATTGTACATTACTTTTGTATTATTTTCCGTTTCGCGCGCATAGCTGAACTGAAGGCGTAAAATAGATTAATTCCTCGGCGCTAAGGTAAAAATAAAAAATAAAAATTGTTCTAACTCGAGTGAAAATATGAAACAAACGAAAGGTATTAGATATTCGCTCATAGCCAACCACAATTATCCACTTGTTCTTTGCCTTTCTTTTGGATTATTATCACTAATGGCCGAACAAATTTTATATATCCTTTCACGTTTTTACTTTGCTTTAAACAGCAAGAAGAAATTTCACGTGATTTCTCCTTCTAAAGATATTTCTTTTCTGTCTCATAAACATGCAAACATCAACACACATACACACATACACACACACACACACACACACATACACGCAATACACTCATACATATCTATAAGTATTTTCATAGTCCTTAAGGTAAGAACATAAATAACATTTTCAAATGCAGCCAGTGGCATTTGTCCAGAATAATAAAAATAACGGCAGCACACATAAACTTAAAGTGTGAGAGCTTCTGTGTGGTTGAACACGTATAAAACACACAACCGCAATTTCTTAACATAATCAAGAATTAGAAAAAGAAAACAAAATGAAAATAAACAGAAATAGAAACAGAAGCAGAACTAAACAATTGCACAGTGGAATAATAATAGCAGGAAAAAGAAAAAATAGAAATTAGAAAATACTACTTGTCTCTAAAAAAAATATGTATATATATTTGGCGACATATGTCCTTTCATTTCTATGCTTTGTTATCGTCAAGCAAGGTAAAAGTTTCTTTTCCCTCATAATACAAAATGTTTGAATGTATTGAAATTTTTCTTGCCCTCGTCCGCAGATGACAATATACAGACTGCCGTTGGTTTGTTTGTTTGGCTTAACTGGTCTTGCGTTTTTGCGCAACACAAAAATTCCATTTAATAAGTTGTTGCTTGTGATTGTAAGATTTTCATAAATAAAAAGCCACCGGGATACCGTATTATTCTTGAAAATTTCAATTCAATTTCTGCAATAAGAGAGAGAGTGCTATTGATATTGCTGTTGTTTACTGTACTTTGTACATTTAAAATAAAAGACGAAAGAGGTCATCTTTGCTTTAAACAGAATATTTTATATTCACCGCCAGCATGCGTATAAAGCGACAACAATCTTCAATGAAGAAAATTTATTATACACGAAATTTATTTACTAGAAATTAGATATTTATTCATTTATTTATTTATTTATTTACACAGGATATCCCGCGGACAATCAAGCAACAGCCGAATTAAGAAGCCTCTTAAAATTAAATTTTATGCTTATGCATGGGGACTTAAAGTTTGAAGAAAGAAAAATATAAAGAAAAACAAAAAAAAAACAAGAATTCTTTTTATAAATAAATAATGCAAAGGACCTTGTCTTGGGGCCGTGTGTAAGCTTCTAGGAATGCAGGATCCTTTCGCAATATTATTTATAAACGCCGGCCCGAATAGGCATATCGCTTCTAACATTCACTCTGTTGTCGAAGTTTCTTTCACTTTGATTTTCTCTAAAGTTTATACCCTCTCGCCGTTTACAACAATTATCAACGCAGGAGACTGTTGGTTTCAGATTGTGTGATCTTTTTATTTATGAGAGATATTCATTTAATATTAGCTTAGGTAGTTCCTCACGAGTAAGTCACACTAATTATACAGATCAACTATTATAGGAACGATAATCAAAAGTTAGACTCCGTTGTATAAGGATTTCTTAAAGAAAACTTATAATAGACGCATGATTGTTTGCCGTCGACCAACCTATACTCATTGGATGCCGACGCAAGAAGGGAGAAGAAAAAAATCCAAACATCTCATTAAAGATATATGGCTCTCCAAAGCGGAAGTCAACTTTTTGGTTTTTCGAAAAAGGTTGACGCTTTGCAAACTCAGCTGACAACGACTATTTTCAGCTAAGTCGCCCTAATTGCGTCGTCAGTCAGTGTTCGCTTAATTCTAAATCACTAAGTCACTGCAACCTACTGTTACTTGTATTCATTATTCATTATCTAAACCTAACTTAGTTGCTAGCCTCTACACGAACAGGGATCATATGATCTCAAAATGGGGGCACAATTTTGAGTTCCTATAACAAGTCAGAGACGAAAAGATGGAAAGAAACATATACTCTTCTAGCTCAGAGGCGTTTCTGATAATTACCACTTAACGCTGACATGTGAAAGTTGGGAAGTTACAGCTACTTCGTTATGAAAGTTCGATACGTCCCAGCACACACAAATTAATAAATAAAAATTTGAACTTATATTGTGAACCAGCTGGTCGATCGGATACTGTTCAAAATTAATCTTTTAGTGGGCCATAGGCAACATTAGTAATCATTTCAATTTTTTATAGGTCGTAAGCTAAGGCTTTTCGCCTGTCGTAGACACAGGTAACCTGTTGGACGGCTAAACTTTTACATAGTCGTCAGGTTATCCCTTCTAGGCAGTGTAATGTACAGATTTTATCCATTACGGACGTGCATGTAGACCTTAAACTTTGTCGAAATCAAAATATATCTGCCACCCATGTCCGTTTGCCGGGAATTGTAGGATGTTGCCTGTCTACTGTGATGATCGTTATCGACAGGTAAAGCCTATTTTCATGTCCCCTGTTGTACGTCGCACGTGTAACGCACGATTAGGGTTAAATGTTTGCAATAAAGCAGGGGACTTAAGTACTTTTTCATCCCGATTATGATCACAAATTCGCACAATAGAATTAACCGCAAACAGAAAACACCATAAAATTTAAAATTTTTCCTTCAGTATTCATTATCGCTACTTACAATAAGTTCCCGCAGTACTATCACATACATATGTGTGTTAGATAGCGCAGCCACGAACGCCATATGTGCTAGCATAACATGTTAAGTTTACAGAACGTAAAAATGTTTAAAAACATTTCATTCACTATATCTATCAAATGACTCAGCCTAAGTCGAATGAAAAATTTTTTTTTTTTTTTTTTTGTTTTGTTTTGTTTCCTTCTATGAAATGTTTTTGTTTTAAAGTTTATTGCACTTTGAACCTGCAGTTCATACTTCCGCAATCCTTGGCTTTCTACCTATTTTCTGTTTGTTTTTTTTATTTATTTATTTTTTTTTTTATGTTTATCTTTTATTTATATTTACTGCTCTTGGCATAAATTAAATCAAATTACTGCACCTTAGTGGAAAATAGTAAAACACACTATGGAAAACCGAAAAACCGTAACAGTAACACTGTATATAGGTAGATAGAGCTGAACACACTCACACACATACACGTACAGAAATTTCAAATATTAAATATAAATAATATAAATTTAACAAAGATGAACCATTTTTCCAGCTATACGTTCATCTATCCTACTTGACATATGGGATAATTGCTTAAATAGAATGCACTACGCGCTTTAGATTCTATATATATGTAAGAATAATAATAGGACAACCACAAGAACATTCTTCATTTGTATATTCAAATCTATGGCAGTCAACCATTTTGATTTTCTTTGTGGCTTCCACGTGAATACATTTACTCGCGCCTCCACACAAATCTATTTAATTTGCAAGCATTTCATAAAAAAGAAAAATTCTATATGGAGTCTGCATGTACTGTATATACGAGTCCCATATATATGCTTTTGATTGCGTCTCTCTTTACTTTATGCTTGCCACGCTTGCCATAAAGTTCTATTTATGCTAAAGGAAAAAAGGAAAAAGTATACAGATATCCAAACAGTTATTTGTTCTAACAAATGCAGGTAAATGACATTGTCAGTCACTCTTTGCACCCCATAAAACGATTGCGTGCACTAACGTTGATAAACAACAAGCAATAAAATTGTTACAAACAACGGAGAAAAAGAGAATATGTAAGCTAAGCAGACTTGTGCCGCAACAACACATAACGGTATCCTTTAAATAACTTTAAAAACTTTTTGGTTTTATTACAACATCATTGACGGTGTTACGCTCTATTTATTTTATTTGCGATAATACAGGTTCTAGCGTACATTTAAAACTTTATTTTAATATATAGGATTTTCTACTGAAACGAATTTTCGCTTTGAATGTTGTTTAAGAGGCACAAGTTGCGCATCAATAAACGCGAGCTGAGAATAAACTTTGATTCTTATGTTGCCTTAGAGAAAACTTATAAAAAATGAATTTCCTTTTGAAAAGCAAGCAATGGACACTTTGTTGGCTAAATGGAGATTGGTTTTGTATTACGAAATCGATGTTGCAAAAATTCATTAAATGTTAAATTAGAAGGAGATTTTTTTTAAAGGAAATATTTTATTCCCTCGTGCTCACTCACAGCCAGCATCAATGTTAAATGCATAAGACATTAAGGAAGATGATAGGAGATTTCAAGTATTAAGATTTAGGGTAATAGACTCCAGTCAGTCCAGAAAGTTCAAAGTACAGAAATCTACGACTATAAAGTGAGACAATAGAAAAAGGGTGTACGGCCCGATACTAGATAGCTCAGACAATATATGTAGAATTGTGCAAAATGTGCGTGTTTCTCATTCGCCTCACTAGCCGGCTGGGTAAGAAAGAACCCTGACCAAGTGAGAGTTTGCGGATTCAAATCTTACGTGCGGTAGAGTTTCCTTTGGTCGTAACTGTAGTAAGTAATCACTCGGTAAAAGCATGACGCTTATCGATTGGGCACACATCTAATGAGTTGTGGTCATCATCGTTCGCTTTCCTCTCTTCTTTACGAGAACCAGCGTGTTGCACGGATGAGGAACATAGCCCCAGTGATGGGTCATCTTAAAAATAAAAATACATAAATATTCGTTTTAATGAGAATTACGCACTGTATGCCGATCTACGAACAAATAAACTCTCTCTCTCTCTCACTCTCTCTCTCTACGCGAATTCGCTTACGTTCGGACTTAGGCAGAGCCAAAAAATGCCTTCCTGTGCTAGCAAGCGTCAATTCCGTCAACAATCTAGTAAAGCAACAAAATTCACTGTTTATGAGGGGCGTGTCTTTGCTAATTTATATATTATGTACGAAAACAAGGGAGACGTGCATTTATTTTATGGTAAAATACGAAAATTAATGACGTATATCCAAGTACATGCGCAAACCTAATAGGAAAGGGAGTCCAAAATGTGAACTGACTCCACCCAAATTTACAAAAGTTTGTTTTCTCGTCGAAGATCTTATTATTCCTTTCTTATTTTCATCATAGAGCATTAAAATTTTACCTTTTCTGTCACATAAGAGCTTGCTTTTCATGCGAACTCTTGTATGCGGCAGATCTAAAGGAAAAAGCTACTTGATATAAGTTTAGTACCGTTATTTTCGTATCAAATTACTATTGCGGATCTATTTGCATGAAAAATATTAAAAATGAGGCCACTTTGCATGTGAAAAGCAACTTTTCATAGGAACGATTATACAAGAGGGAGTTCAAAAATAAGTCCGTTTGTCGAAATACTTATTTATATTCGACGGTAAATAGGGTGCACACGTAGTCGCTTAAAAGGGGCATAGTATAAAGAGTTCTGTAAAAATTTTTAGATGAATCAGCGCACTTCAACTTGCTGATATAATTTAGAGCACATTAAAAGCAATCAGAAAACCGACCTTCGTGTTACGCTGTAATTTTTCTGTGGGTGCAGACCTAGCATGATAAATAGTAACAATAAATTCGTTTGTGTTTATAACCATAACGCATTATTTCATTTTTTTCTTTGTTTGATATTTTAATTTTCATTATTATTACCGTTATAATTAATTTAGTCAGAGAAATGAATTCAAAGACTTAAGTCTTACAAGCACTAGCATCTGAGACTATCGGTTTAATGGAAAATCTACCGCACTTGAGATTTGAACTCGCGACCGTTGAGTTGTTAGTCGAGATATTTAGACTACTTGGTCACTCAGGCGGATATTCTTAATTTTTTAATTTATTTCAATTTTTATAATTATATAAACCCTATCTTAGCGAAGACACGAATCACTGGGAATACAGAATTTTGAAGTGAAGACAAGGAAGTAGGCTGCGCATAAGAAGATGGACTCCACGCTGCGATCCAACTTCACACCAGTTGTTTAACGTCCAACTAATATGCCGTCCTTAGTAGCGGTCTGATGCATGTATGGTACCATATTATTGATATTTTTCTCCTACGCCCAGTCGGATTGTACTGAAAACAACATTCGAAAAAATTTTGGAATAAACCATCAAGGCATTTTTTTCGTCTAAGTCACTGAACAAACACTATACAGCATTCTTAATAACATAAAACCAAAGGCAAGCAATTATCTTATATCGAAAAAGATTTTAATCGAAACTCAAACTCAAAGGGCAACCGACAGTAAATCCTTCGGTATAATCATACGTTTTTTAACATGATGCGTATAAAAAACTCCTAATCGATTTTTAATAAAAAATAATATTTAGAGCTTCCCCTCATTGTTGTGCCTTAGAGTTTTGTACGTTCTTTAAACCAGATTGGCTAACGCCCCTTCATGTTTCCATATTTCTAGTTGTTAATGCATTTAAGAAAAATGCAATTTACTCTTTAAGTCGTCTGACAACACTTGCGGTTACGTAAACATAAATTGTTTTTTATTTTACTATGAATGTAATAAAAATATTATGGAAAATGCAAATTACTTTTTAAATTTCAACCTCAATCTAATTTAAATTTATAAACCCTAATAATAAACTTTCTGCACAAACAATGTCATGCATAATACCAAACTTAGCATATTATCAACTTTCATAGAACATGAAATTCTCTACACTTCGGTTGGCTTAGATTGAGATATGGATACTAGTTTGAAACATACTGAAAACTGTTTTTAGGAACAAGTGCCTCAAACAACCAGACAGACTGATCGATAGACTGAAAAGTTAGCATAACATTCAACGACCAACCGAAGCCTGTCAGTATAATCATTATAAGAACGAAGATGACGTGAACGAATAATGTCTGCCGTCAATGAACTTCGAATCTTTGGCGGTTCGTAGTGGATGCAAATTTGCCCAGAAAATCAGCGTGCAGCACGTTTTAGTATAGAGTCGTTATAAGCTCTCTCGTGGACCCATGTTAACTAGTAACACCATCCATTCGGATGTCCTTATTTTATGTGATCAATCATTCGGGGGACGTCTCTTGTAACTGTAACACGTTGATGGGCAAAGAGATGTGTGGAATTAGAGAAAGACATAGGGAGTGACCGCAGTTTGGTTGGTGTGTACTAAATCGGTAAGTACTAACTGTGGATCTGATTTCCGTACAGTTTCATTTTGTTTAAAATATATCTATTTCCCGGAATTATATATAAGTAAATAGATATTGATAACTATTTTACTTTATACTTTATTATTACTATGATTATAAAATCCAACTAGAGTTCGAACCTGAATACATCGATGAACGAGTTGGTTTTACTGAATGCTTGACTATATTTAGACCGAAAGTTCAATTTGCGGGTAGATCTTCCCACTTAATGCAGGCGTTCATTCGTGAGCTCTTGCGTGATAACACCAATAAGATTAATGCAATTGCTCGGGAAAAAGCTTCGACTTTTCTTCACTCGAAGTGCTGCATGTATTCTCCTTATTCAACCTATAAATTTGCAGAATCCCTGCAAGGAAAGTTCAATTTACATGAAGGTTCCCGCACTCATAAGCTACTTTCGTTAACCCAACTACTTCGAGTAGGCTTATGGTTGTGTATTTATATCATGATTTTAATATGTATTCTGCTGTCTTGGCATAGATCTTCGATTAGCATCATTGCTGTGGCATCGGATTGAGTACAAAATCCTGCCAGGTAGACAATTTGCAAAGAATTAAAAAGATGACTGCGGAGGTAATAACTGAGCTTCGAGTTGCTGAGAGCTAGCTCAGCCCTACGTTCTTCGATATTTTTGTATTATGTATCGTATATCGTAGGGGAACGAAGTCGGAGGAACTTGGATTTCTTTGTACGGCATATAGCATAAATCCTCCTTCGAAGTAATGTATTAAAGTTAGAACACAGTTACATTAATTGCCTTCAGATGTGTATTTTACTTTTTTTTTTTTGTAGACTGAATACCAAAGCTACAGCCGCGTCTGCATGGGTCTCATTTAAAAAGTAAAATTAAGTTCTATATGAACATTCTATAGGACAGCTCATTGTAAGCCATGTCTTTCGATCAAAATGAATTTAACGATATTTTGAAAACGCAATGCAATGTTCAGAGGACTTGGATCACAAATGGAAAAGTGTGAAGCCTCTAATGAAAGTTTTCGTACGTACGCAGGGACAAACTCAAATTACTTCAGTGTTTGAAGATTTGACAGGTAAAAACAGTAACTTCCGCCCATTTCATTCTCATCATCGTCTTCATCATCATCATCATCATCATAATCTGTAAGTCAATTTGTTAAAATTCTATAGAGACCCAAGCAGACTCTTTGAGTCACAGAGTAGCTAAAAAGGACACACTATGTCGATGCTGGTAAATTTGCCTCCTTGCATATATATACATAAGCCCATAAGGTAATGGCAAAATTCAAACATTGACTTTACAATATAGATTTAATATATTTAAAAAAAAAAAAAAGAGAGAAAAAAAGAAAAGCAACAGCCTTAGCATGGATTGCAAATTGAACGAATTTTAGCTCTGAAACCCAATCAAAGCAACAACGACAACTCAGTATCCTTGGCATTTAATATCAACAACGATATCAACATCTTTGAAAGAGTGAAAGGAAAGTCAATATGCTCTTTCACGAACATACACACAAACACAAAGAGAAAGAGTCAATCGTCAGACTGAGACGAAGATAAAGGGACATTTTGGGAATAAGGTTTTCTTATAAAACTTACTTGAATATATACAGATAGATATGTATGCATGTACACCGCAAAAACTCAACTACCACATAGATAAGCAAACAAAACAGTTAAACAACTTGTGTTGTTGAGCTGCTGGTGTCTGTGCGCTTTAAAAAACAAACTAGAGAAATGAAAAACCCCATCCTTACAAAGGAAAAGAATAAAATATATCATATCGCTGTGATGGTTGCTTGTCAAACCGAGCAAGCCCTTTATTTCATATATATATATATATATATATATAGATATATTTATATAAATACTCTTTCGTAAAACTTTAAACTGGATTTTCGGCTGCTCGTTAAGTGTATAAATGTACACGATAGAAAAACTTGTACTTGTAAATAAACAACAAGAACAATAACACCAGCAACTTGAATTGAGTTTAATCGTACATGTCGGTGTCACTGGCTAACCAGAGCATGTCTTTCTAAACAGTTGTGCCAAAGTTGAAGTTGTTGCAGTTGCGGTTATTTAGAAACACTCAGAGAGTAAAGTAACCCGTCCTTAAGTCCTTAAGCTTGTTTATTTTCATTTCCCTTTGCTTAAACAACAGCAAAAAAAATATAACTAAAACAAAGTAAAAAATAAATAAAAATTAAATGCAAATTTTTCATAAACTACTCAAAATTGCCCATGTTTTGATTAAATTTCAGAAAACTTTTTATGTTTAATCCATAAAAGCAACATTTTCCTCTTTTTTTTTTACTCTTTCTTTTACGGCTCATTTAAATGTCTCTGACATTACATTGTATTTATGTGCAAGGATAGCTTTTAAGGATCTTTACCGAATATACAACACATGCCTATAATTACATATATATATATATATATATATATATTTATGGAACAAGTACTTAACATATGTCTTTGTGTAAGTGTTGACAAACTGTTAATAACATTTCACAGACCAAAAACCATGGTTACTACTGGCACTCTCTCATGCATATCGAGAACATGACATTATATTGTTAAAACTAGTTGTCGATACTGTAATCAAATTATTCAGACAACCCGTACAGATGAAGCAGCAACATATGGGCAATCTGAAGCTGAACGACGCCTGTCGTTAAACGAGGAGATTGCAATTGCAATACATGCCATTACAGATATCGGGAGAATGTGTGTCGTTGTGTATTAATGTTAAAATATTAAAAATTGCTTAACCTTCGTACTTTCCCCATCATTATTAATGTAACAGATTCAACAGAAAAGCAAAGAAAGGACCATCACTACGTATAAGAGCTCGCACGTTGCTAGGGACATGCAATAACCATTTAACATTTAATGCATATTAAAATGTAGTGACACGAACATTTTTATGTACGATTGCAAGATAAAGAGGGTAATAAACTCTTATGAACATTATTAGCATAACTAGCGCGCAGCGTTCGAACTGATATGATGTGACTTTGTCACAGAGTGCTCTATATTTGCCCAAACCTAAAGAAATTGATCGTCAAATTTAATGAAGAAGGGTGTAATGGCGCCGCTTAGCTTACGAATATCGTTAAAATCAACAAAACAAATAAGTGAACTGGATGTTGATTGGAAAGTTTCGCCAAATTTTTTGAATCTATCTGCAAAAAATCAATTCATCTATCGAAACAACATTTTTACATTTGTCTCTACATTCGTTAAGATATTAAAAAAAAAAAAAACAACTGAACACTGTAGTCGGACTAGGCAAACTATTAAATACTCTACACTACATATTTTCCATAGAACACAAAAATTATGCGCAATTTTTATGTGAACTATTAAAAATTCGATCTCATAACAAGTAAAGGCTCAGTTTCCGTAAGAGTGGTTGTGCCCAAGAGGATCAAAAATTGTGTGTGTGTCGTATTCAAAATCCAGGATAGTTAATTTTTGTGTCAACCTACCGTTGTGGGTGAACTTTTATCGTAAAATACTTTTATCAATAACACTGAAATATTTAGGTGATTCCTCAACTACTTCATGCAGGTCTTCGTATGGTTGTTATAAAGACGATTTGTTTACAATATAAGGCTCCTTACTCTCCGTACATTTTTACGTATTGTCTCAGTGATGATATGAATATATGAGTGAATGTATTTTTAAAATACTGTTGTACCTATCACATGAGTGAATAATTTAAGTTTAAGTCAGATTTTCACTACGTGGTACGATCTTGCCCGTTAATCTTATATAATGCCCGAAAACTTTTTCTGCTGGACTAGATTCGCTATCTCCTTTATAAGTTGATCGAAAAGCGAGTAAGACTATGGCCAGTGCTTTGGTCCACTTTGTTAAACGGTGCAGAGGTAAGTTATGACCACCTAATAATGTTGTGTGCTCTTGAAGTAACTCTGAATTGAATTGATGGACTGATTTGCGGTTATTTGAATCGATACTGGAAACCGAACGAAAAAGATTTGAAAACAATTGTTTTTGCCAAAATATTTCGAAGCGGATATGCTTTTGGCCAGTTGGTAAATCGCAACATTATAGTTAAGATGTATTTACTATTATGGGAACAGGGCAAAGGACCAACAACATCCATGCGGATATGTTCAAACTTCGCTTTGGAAATAGGTATTTTCACAATTGCGGATTTAGCTACTTTTGAGCTACTTTTGATTGTCGGCGTATTCTTGACCACATATTGATTGCTTTATTCATGTTCGGTTAAACATATTTCCTTGCAAATAATTTACGTGTGGACGCGAAATGCACTGCAGTTTCTCTAAAACTATATATTTGTCAAATTCGATGGAACAGAAATAGAAAGTGAAATCGAAAGTGAATATTTAATTTTTTTCAACTTCTGCTTTTCTAATATTAGGTTGTTTAGGCTTTCATCACTTTGGTCGTACCTTTTTTTAGATTCAAATCAGTATGATGCTGGGCTTCAATTTCAAAAGCTTGACACCTTGTCACTGGTAAATTGAGATGTGTAGTCCGGATGTCTGAGACAATGACCTCTTATCGAAGAACTTTAATAATATATTCGTATTTAGTCCTTGCGTCACCAATGGCTTCTTTGGCCATTTTCGATGTGTATAAACCATTCGTCCGGACAACTTTGCTAAACTTCAGCTGGTTTAATTGACATAGCAGAAACTTCGAAGTTTATATCTTGTTGTTATGTAATAATGCAAAAGATTTAGCTGCAGTTAGAGAAGAATCCGTGCTTATGTTTGTGTCGTATTGCGCTGACACAGGGGGTGAAGTGGGTGCATCATATTTGAGAAACAAAAAAGAAAATAGTGAGAATTTAAATTAAAATTTTTGGTTATTAAACAATCAAAAGAATTTTTTTTAAATTATTGCTAGACTAGTAAAAGTTCGGAATCAAGCAAACAAGAATTTTTTCACGAACAAATTCAAATTAAATATATTTGAAAGATGGAATAAAATTCACAGATAACGTTAAAAATAATACTTGAAAAATATGGCTAAAGAAAGGCTCACATGTACGCATAGATATGCGTATGGATGTATGAAGTGTTTCCTTCTTTTAGCTCATACGCACGCACAGATATGCGTATGGTTGCATGAAGTCTTTCCTTCACTTATCTGTTTCCTTTTTGACACGTCTGTACTTCTTCCTCTGGTATACGTGTATTGTATCCGTTTGGTATTTGTTGTTTTTCTTCTAATTTTCTTCTTCCATTCTTGAGAATATTTCTGACTGTACACGTTCTGCACTTTATATAAAAGTCAAGAAAACTTTATTTTCCTGTTTTGTTGCTGCTCGTTATCGCCGCTACCATTGGACCAAATTCAGAAAAATTTGTTTTCGTTTTATGAAATTCAGTTGGCCATTAAAATTGTAACATACTTTCTTAGCTGCACTTTTATTAATTAGCCAGATTCACCGAGATTATGTTTCTTTTTTTAAATATTGTTGAGCCGCTTGTTAAAATTTTAATTAATGTTCTCTTAACTGAACTTTCTTTAGTTTCTTTGGTTGTGTTACTATGGTTCTTTTTCGCACATAATTTTATTCTATTTTTTTACTTTTTTATATATTTCGAATTTCAAAACAATTTCTTATTAAATTATAATGCTTTTATTTTACTTTCTCAACAAATCAGAAAGAGAGAGAATTTGTAAAGAGTACTGTAGGGTGTAGAAGAAAATTTCAAATTTTCTATTTGAGAGTACTGTCCTTAAGCAACACGCAACGAATAAGTTGTCACACTGAAGCGGACTCAACATAGTTTCTTCCCTCTTTAAATAAGTAGGGTTCTGAACCAAATGATGTCATTATTTTATTCAAAAAACGGTGCTGCTAATACCTTACGAGTCATGAACAGTGGACGTTTTACCATATCCAAAGCTCAAATAGCCCTGATATAGGTTCCGCGAACGATTGACATCGAAGTTAAAGTTGATTATCCATGACAGCCTTATTGGGGGAGATTGTTCAGTTGAATGTGGTGTTTGTTGCAACCAAATGAAACCATCATTAAAAAGTTCTACCAACAACAACTGATGCAACTGCAAAAAAAAAATGGGCGTGATATGCCAAAACTCATGATATCGTGAAAAGGACTTCGGCTCGATAAAGCAAAACTCGCTCAAGAAATGTTTACAATTGTAACGTGGAAAGTCCTACCCCCTCGGCAATTGTGGGTTCTTTCATTGATAGCTTGAAAAGGGAAATACTTCTTTCCGTACGGAAATCATTTTATTTCTAAAAGATACCAGAAATTGTGCCGAGCGACCATATTTTGAAACACACAAACCCTAGATTGAGCGGAAGCAGAATAATACACGTAATGCAAAATCTTAACTTAATTTTATAATTTTATAAGTAAAGCAAAGAAAAATGAGACGAGCCCTACAGTCAGTAAAGAGTGTGGGAGGGTAACTAAATTATCCAGTTTGGGCAAATCAGGTCGTTAGTCAAAGTCAATTAAGTCAATCAGTCCGTCTAAAGAATCCATCAGTAATGTAAATCTGATAAATGACTAAGACAAGTCACTCGATGAGGCAAGTTTGCTGGTCAAATTCGTCTGTCAAAAAAATCAAGCAGTTCACTTAATCCATTCAGAAGGTAAGTCTTGTCAGCTACCAATCTCTTCTAAATATTTGCTTTATTTTTAAATATTTTTTTTTTTTACAATCTTTATATATATAAATATTTTGGGTTTTATTTTGTTTAGATGTTCTTACCTACTTATCTGCGATAAATTCTTGTGACAAACAAAAAGTTTTCATGTACTTTCCTTAATTCAAATTTTACAAGTTAAACATTCGAAACGAACGGAAAGACATTTTGCTACTTTCGCCGCGCACAACTGAATAATAACCGACTTAAATGCAACAAAAATGAAATTCCTCTAGAAAGGATAATCGAATTTGCGCAGACAAGTGTAAAGTGTAAATTTTCCACTTAAAAAGTTTTTTTAGGAAAGTACACTAATTAAACTGTGCGACAACACACACACTATCAAACAATTTAAATTGGATTCATAAGCTTACCTGTGGGACGGAAAGCAATTAAATAAGCAAAATTATTGAGAAAATATACATTTTTAAGATGCAAAAGTTGGATGGATATACAGCGTTACCATGTTAAAACAATGATACATTTTCCGGAACTTCATGATCACAAATCTAGATAGATAGAAGCATTGGCTCGCTCCTAACCTAAACTTGAGAAAATCACTTTTTTTTTTTTGAATTTGTAAACTAAAAAAAATATCTCAGCTGGGAATTCAGCACAAATGTTTAAAGTTTATAAAAAATTCTATCTATCTAAAATTATCTTAATAGATATGTGCATATCCCTGCAAAAAAAACCGTCAAATTTTCTAATTTAATTTTAATTTTAAGTGACGGATATGCACGATCTCTCTCTTCCGTCCATTACGATGGAATGTATATTCGCGTGCAAAGTAGAATAAATTATAACCAAGGTCTCTTCTTCAAGAATAAAAAAAAAGCAAGAAAAGCTTTAGAATGTGTGTTTAGAATCTTCTTACATACATATAAGAGAATCTCAAAAACTTTTAAAACACTGTAGACTTAGATTCAATCAATTCATTTTTCATGTGCATTGAAGATTGCTTTTTATATGGTCTCTATTACTGAATTCACTAATTGCCAGATCACCTGATATATGAAGCAACTGCTGCATAGAAACTCCTCGTTCGTATCAATCTCGGTTTAATAAAGTTTTTAAATTATTTTGAATTTAGAACGTATGTGAGTTCAGTAAGGCTAATTAACTACGCTACGCTCAACGATGTTTTTTTTTTTTTAAAGTCAATTATTCCGGTTTGTATGATTTTATTTAATAATGAAAACTTTATTACTCACGCTAAGGTCTTTTTACAACCATCTGTACAAATGCTTCGCAGATTACTGTTAGCACCATTTCATTTCGTTTTGATTTTTTTTTTTTTTTCAATTATTTATTCCTTTTGAAATTTCCAAATGAGTAGTTTCGTGCTAACGTAATGTTATGAAAAGAAGAATTGAGAAAAATTGTTGAAAAAAAAATAGACCGACAATTGGAAGTTGACTTTTCCCAGTTACTTAAATTTCTGTAGCAAAAAACCGAACAAATTTGAATGAATTGTTTGAACGGACTTGTGCATTAAGTAAATTTCCAATTTTTAAAAATTATTGCATTCTTTTAGGCTGTATTTCTTTAAAAGTAAACAAAATGTTTATACACTTGTTGCTTCATGTCCTCATGCGAAAATGTTTCATTTACAATCTTACACTAGATGCATGCTTATCTTGTTTGGAAAACCATTGTACCTTTTACAATAACTGACATAAACCTGGAATATTTATTAATAGACGCTACGTTCATGAAACATGCATACATGAACAACTTTTATCGAGGATTGAGTGAGAAAGTTGAAAATGTCCTTAGTTAATATCCAACATTAGCAAATCCGCCAATAGATTTGGTTGCTATTGATAAACAACTGAAAATTATTTGTCAGAAATACAAGCAAAATCCTACCGATCATTTTAAGAGACAATGTTACTTAGTCTGTGAACATTTGTCACACAGTATTTTCCCCGTTTGAGACGTTAAGCTTTACGCAAAGACATGAGTTATCCCGCTGAAATGTAAACTGCGTGGTTTTTGGATGAACTGAAGTGTTTGCGAAAAAAAGTAAATATATTTTATGAAAAACATATTTACATTGTATGATCCTTATATGTGGATGTTACCTAAGCAACGGCGAAAGTAGTCTTCTGCTAACCATAAGTAGTGAAGATAATAAATGTTTTGGAATCTACAGCAAACGTTTTATCCTGATATCTTGGTCGTATGAAAAATTCGCAGAGCGGGATTATTAAAACCCACAGAGAGGTGAAAGGAACTTCAACTTTAATACTCTCTCTTCAACGATTTTCCAATTGATTCGTTAGCCTTTTGATATAATTTTCTCGAAACGCTTTAAAGGCCCTTGTTACTTTACCCATTTGATGAAGAAAAGCTCTTCACCTAACCACTTTTTTGAATTTCGGCACATAGAAGAAGTAATTTATGGTAAGCATTCTTAGAGTTGGGCATACAGGAATGCCCTCTGTGAATCGTCTCCTCTGATTGGTCTATGTCTTCTTTAGAAAAGTTGTTTTAGTTTTATTCGCTAAACCGATTTTTTCTAAGGATGAATCGATAGACTGCCTCCTCGTATACCCGTTTGAGAGAAAACTTCAAGTTGTTGTAGACTGTTCTTTTGTCTTATGAGTTTCTCTCCGCGAATTTTTCAATTAACCGAGTGTGATGCTTTCTAAAGGTGTTGTGTCACGTTAGATAAGAATTGTAATTTATGCGTAAACATGTTTCAGTTTCAAAACCGCACTCATCCTTGAACCAATTTAATAGAGAAGTTGTTTTGAAGCAGTATGAGAATAACGTTATGATACTTTGGAAGGAAAGAGAACAATTTAAGTAGATTTCAAACTAAAATTTCATTTTGCAGTTTACTCTATCTTCGCAATAATATTTGTTATTGTCTTTGTTCAAGCTAAGCAGAATTGAAGTCATTTGAAAAAGTTATTGAGAAAAGCAATTTAAGGCAATTGATTACTTTTCAGTTTACAGTAAACAATTGTGTTGACTCTGACGTAAAGACAGCGTTATTTGAAACGAGTGAATAAAAACATATAAGAAAGTTTTAATCGATTCAAACAATATCTTGAACGTTCACTAATTCAAGCAAAAACTAATAAAAATTTAAAACTTTTTTCTTTGTTATGCAATCGTTTAGTCGTACTTTCAGATCTGGCGAATATATCCAGCTAATTATTGTCGAGCAGAACAAGAATCGCAACAATTACGTCCTCCGCGAGTTCAAACCCTAGTGCATTTTGACAATTCTTGGTCGTTATTATATTAAGTGTTCAGGCGTTAAAGGTATAAAAATTACCGATTGGGCACACGTGTACTAGGCTGTGGCCGCTCTTTACCGTTTTCTTTCTTTGCCCACTTCTTTTTGACCATTGCACGCTTATAGGTGAGATCTATTAAGTAATTTGCCACAGTTAAAAAAGCCAGTAATTTTACAGACTTTTCGCCTATTATTCGCCGCTTCGCACTTTTGTACTTTCAAGGAAGTCATACGTCGGCTCTATCGTTAGCTCCTTCATAATTCTCAAAGCATTGTCTCGGCAATGCAAGCGACATGGGTACAAATAAGCAATCTGAAAGGGACAACTGAATACATCTGCTAGGTTAACATACTTTACATAAGTGCTTTCAATTTATCCATAAATAGTCTTCGTGCTTGGGCTGATTACACATTGTCCTGAAGCAAGATTAATTTCTAATATGTTCAAGTCCATTCTGACTTTGGTCAGTGTACCCTTTAAATTGATGAGGCGTTGTGGATAGCGTTTTTGAGAACTTGCAACACAGCACAGTTTTCTGGAATTACCTCACGAGAAGCGTTTTCTTTTCGGCTATCGGTTTCTCTCTCTTTTCGATGTTGTATTGTATCTTCAAAACGAAATTATGTTTCGGTCGCATGCGACGATGAGATAAAAATACGATTTTTTTATATGCCTTAGAAGCAGCATTTCATTGGTGAATTTTCGACTCTGTATGTGTCTCGTTCCAGACTTTGTTAAATTCTTAAATTAGGTGAAACTTGAGAGAGAACAATACAAGCAAATGCCATAAACACCATTCTTGGCTGATGGTTATGAAGGAGTAACACAAACTCTTAACCGACTTGAACGAAAGACTTTGTCCACGTAGAATTTATAGATGTTACAAATCTAAAGATTAATTTGTAATATCCTGCTTTATAGTGGTGAAAAGGAAAAATTTTGCAAAGCGCTTTTCCCATTTACTTAGTAAATTCCATTTTTTATTACATATGCTAATTATGGATGATTTTTATGGCTTTACATCAAATATGTGTCTTTGTTGATAGTATTTTTGATCTGCCTGTGACCTCTACACAAGTTTTCGGAGTAATAACTAAAGTTGAAGCCATGTATAAAACTCATTTAATCTTTTTTTTTTATATTGACATGTCATTGCTTTGTCTAGACTTAAACAAATGCAGATAAAACGCTTTTTTCAACACTTACACTGCAAAAATAATAATGAAGATTTGGAATTGGAGTTTGTGTGTGAAATCATGGCAAAAAGAGTGGAAAATCAACAACAATGCAATCAGATAAACTCTGCAATGGTCACGGCTTTTAATGCAATTTAAACTAAGAGCAACAAAAACAGCAACAAAGTTAACATTGTTAACGGCTTAAAATTGAAACCAAACAACAGAGAGGCAGTAACTGAAAATTAAACGTGATATTGCATAAAATTTTCCGATAATTAACCAAACAACCATAAGGAACAAGGCTGAGTATAGGTAAATAAATATAACGTGAGTCGAGCATACATACCATCCATACACTTTAATATGCAAAAGGTAAACAGTATGGTTTCTCGGTTGTTTTTGTTTTAATTTTTTGTTTCTTTTTTCTTTTTGTTAAAACGTTGATTTATTTGTTTTATTGTGGCATTGTAAGTGCAGCGAAAGAGAAGGATAAGAGAGTGTGAACAACAGATAATTATACAATTTAAATGATATTTACAGACCGGGGTAACAGTGGAAGAGTGGAAGCTTCTGTTAAAAGTAAACAAATAATTCTTCTTCCGCAGAAACGGCCGCGAACGTCGTAACCAAGTTTGCAAGCCAAGGGTTAAACAATAGCAAAAATGTTGAGTAATGATTACAAGACTAAGTAAAGAAAAAGAGAAGTTAACACTAATTATTAATGACATTTGTTAAGGTTTGAATTTGTGGTTTTTTTCCAAACTTTTCAAAACACTTATCCATAAAATGTTAATAATAAAAAAGTACTAACAAAAGAATGTTTAGATTGCGACGAAACCTACCTACCATACCTATCGCCTAATAGATAGAGATTCCGCTAGCAATGGCTGCTGGCGTGGATCTAGGTCTGCCCTAGGCAAGTTACGAGCGAATTAGAGACGGCAGCAAGTAAAATGTAGGTAAGCAGTAGGTAGGCAGTAGGTAAAATGTTGAGAAGAGCTTGATGTAATGATATACACAGCGCATGACTATGCATAATATGCAAAGAGCAAAGTCCGTCAGAATGGTAAGGTTATGTCTCCAAACAGGCTATTAGCATCTTCTAAGCCCCGAAATAACGAAGTCATAAACTCTTTATCCGATTTCCGCTCACGGAAAGCCCTTGGAGTGAATTGATGCAATAAAAGAAAATTTGAGCAACAGGAAAAATGCCTAAAAAAAGTGCTTCAGTTAGATAGTCAAGGGTTGGAGGATAAATATAGGCACTGATTTTCGCCTGCTAAGTTTCCGGTAGTAGCTGATTGATAGACCCTCATTTCAAAGCTAACTTTTTAACCATATCGTTCAGGACAGTACCCATGCGGACTGGACATTCACGCTGCACAGCCAAGGTGAAGTGGATAAAGAAGTTGAGCGACAATTGACTGTAAAATGTGTTGCAATTCCTGATGTTATTTTCAAACAAATTTTTTAAGGAGAATGCATAGAGTCGAGTAGTCAAAGGATCGCGACTAACAACTCAGTGGTTGTGGACTCAAACCCCACGTGTGGTAGAGTTTTCAATATCGCCGAGCATGCAGTCTAGGTTATCCATCAGCCTTTACAATCTATACAGTAAATAAATAAAGAAATAGTGTAGAACTACATCTCAAGGCCATGCACCACATCAACCTTATTAATCTTAAAGCTAGGGAAAAATTATAGGGATTTTCTTTACTTCATTTCAGCAAAACTGAACTTGATCACGTAAGCTTTTTCAATACTAACGGGAGCAAGGAAAACAAAATCGCTATGACGTTTAAAGGCTCTCATCACATATCCGATCATTTTGGCAACATTAAGTATTGCTTCTGCAGGAAGATGACGCACTATAACTATGGTGGTCGTTTGCTTTCACACGAGTACAGCGGATGCATTGGCACTCGTCTTATTTTAGGAGTAGGGAGAAGGCCCCTTAAGAAGTGGACCTGGGTAATACATCATGGAATTTGCAACATTCACCTACAAGATGCGTTTGGATATTTCTAGCTTTTGCATGTGTGGCAATAAACTAGTGCATCCGAATCTTTTTATAGCAGTAACCAAGGTAATGACGAAGTTGGTTAAGAGACATGAATTTGCTGACATCATAATTAGTGTTCATTAAAATAAATGAGTTTTTACTTTTAACTACGAGTAAAACGTTATTCTTCTTAACCATTTCGCAGTGGTGTTAAAAGCAAAAGTCTTTTCATTGTTGTTTTATTTCTACCATCGATATGATCAAGGGAGTAGTTGGCTTATCATTACATTTGTAACGCATTGACGCAAGAAAGACGATTTATGAAGCGATTTAAGTAAAAACTTACTTTTAAGTTAAGTTAATTATTACTTTAATTTGTCTAACACAAATCACACATACACTTCTACAGTTGGCTTCATGCGTTTGGATAAATTTTTTCAAAAAAAAACCTAATTATTAGGAGTGAAGCCGAACTAATTACTACTTCTTAACATTGTCCTAAAACTAATTGCTGTTATTACAACATTTTTCAAAGTAAGACAAAAAATAATATAAATTTTGTTTTATATAGAAAAAGTTCAATTTTTTATTCATGTTGCGACCGTTTTTCTGTGCACTAACCTACTTTTATTTTGCTCCGCTTTTATTGCGTTGGAATCGCAATCTTTCAGTTGTAATAACTAATAATATTTGCTTAATTGTAGTTATGCTGGAAAGGTTTTAATTATATTTAACAAAAAGCCAAAAAAAGATTCGATTTTTGGCAAAAGGACGAATCTTAAGCTGCTACCTTAACCAAAATAAGTACTATATATATACCTATGTATAAAATTTTCTTTAATTCCATTAATTCTTGACGACAGCTACGTATGATGATAGCCTCCCATCTGACATCGGCTAGAGTTCATTGGTAAGCAAGATTTTGGAACTTTTAATAAACCGGAGTTACATCCATTTTTCTTTTTAACTATTTTGGGAGAATCTAACAATTTTTTATTTAAATCAATTCTTTCTATTTGAGAAATGGTAGTAGTTGCCTTTCAATGCGAATTTTAATCAATGTATAGGGTTTTCGATGCATAGCTTTACTGCTCCCATCCGTAAGTTAGTGGACATAAAAAATTCATATCACTCTTTTTTTTATATTTAATTAAATTATTTTCTCACACATACCCAATTAAATTCGCTGGATATTATCATCATCATCATCATCATCATCATCGTTAAAGTTCATTTATGTGAAGATGCTTATGCTTAATGAATGTAAGTACCCATGTTTGTGAATGCTTTTGGATTTTGGTTAACATATATAAATGTATGTGTTGCGTATATGTATGTCGCCATACGAATTACTTATTCAATTATGAAATTAATTTATTTATACAGATGTTCAAATACTCATGAGCTTTAATGGCAATGTCACTACGAACGTAATTGAATTTCTTAAGCTTAACCTTAAACGCCTCGACGCATTTATTTCATGTAAATATGTATTTATTTCAGTTGATTACATATAAAATGATTGCATTAAGGATTATTTGCTCGTTTTAAGGAAAATAAGTATGTAGTAAAGGATATTGAAAAATTTTAAACGCTATCGATCTTATCAACGAAAACAATTAATCAAAAATCTCCCACAAGAGCTGAGTAAACATTAATCAGTAATCAATTATTGACTGACACGTAATTTTTATGATTTTTGTGATAAGCAGAAACCATGTCCGCGATATATGATATAAATGTGAGACATTTGTTTTTCTTTAAGCTAGCAGCGCTCTCTAAAGTACCTACCGCAACCAGTAAGCAAGTGAGCTCTGTTCGCGGTACTAAAGTTGCGTTATAGAAGCGCGATGCAATCATAAGAATACGTTATACAAAGTGAATATTTTTTCTTGAAACAATGTATTGGTGATTGATAAGCAAGCGGTTTTTCTTTTCTTTTACGTTCAACATATCAAGAACAAAAATGCAATGAATTTTCATTTACATCTGGAGCAACAAGAAGAAGGCCGAAGTGTGTGCAGGCTACGTAGCCTACGACTAGCATAGTATGTTAATTAGGGCTTAAAGAAAAAGATGTAAACCCTTTCCAGAATTCAGATTATTCAATAGTTTTAGCTGCTGAAAAATGAAGTGCCCATAAAAACTGTTTATCTAAAATATTGTCATGCCTGTGGACAATGGTATATTAAGTGTTTGCGGATGAACGAGACACCCAGAAGGACTTGGCATAACACCTTTTTTTTATTATAACAATCGATTCGAATAAATTTATTAAAAACATTTAGGCATGTCTGTCCGTCTGTCCGTAGACCTTTCCGGTCAATGCGGGGGTCGGAAAGTTCGCAGATAAGTGTTGATTCAAGCAGGTACACTGTTGAGCATGAATTGAATCGAATCATATTTACGATAACTATCCACATAAGGAAGAAGTGTGGAAACATTTTGGAAAGAATTTGTGGCAATTAATATCTTTCAAAAGAATTGATTAAAAATAGTAAACAATTGGGTACAATTTGGATCGGATGCCCCGTTTTATGTAGCGTTCCTTCTAAAAAAAGCCCTTATGTAATGACAATTCGCTTTCGATTTTAGTAGTGGGTCGATAGACAAATTTCCTATAATAAATTTTGATCACATTTATCCACTTTTGTGACACTGCCTTATATAACGACCTCATGAAAAATAAGTCTTCATTTTTGGTGTTTTACGACCTAAGCAGCCAAAGAATAATGAGTTCTTTAACAAAAAAAAAAAACTACATATGCTAAGTTTGGACCAAATCAGCCCACTTCTTGCGCTCCAAGCCTTCTACGACTTTCTCAAGAAGTCGTTTGTTTGAAGTCTTATATTTTCTTATTTAGGGGCTACCAAGTAGATAAGATTCACGACTACGAAGTCGATGTTCGTAGAAAAAATCTTAGCGAGATTTGACACCACTTAGTCGTAGTGAGTGCTTAGTGGGTGAAGACATAACATAACATTTACCGGTTGGGTTCGCAGCCACTCCCTATCTCTTTCTCTCCTTTTCCCTCTTTCCTCACTTCTTACTGACAGCCACTGTCTTACACACATAGGGGACCGTCCCCTGGATAATTGGTTAATTTAAAAGAAAGAAAAAAAAAATGATGTAAGCTCGTTTTTTTGTGCTTTTAGTTCCAGCTCGACCTCTTTGCACGGTTTGAGTGCTTCAAGTATAAATTCTTGTGGCAAAGGCTTAAATTCATAGCTTGGTGTAAGTTTTATAGTTCTTTCAAATGTTTGCCTGTCTTTACAAATTTATCACACATCTCTTGCTGCCGCACTCTTTACCAATGCTCCAAATATTTAAGGGCTTATGCAGTCAGGGATTATTGCAGTTGCACTAACCGTAAAATGAAAATCTAGGCCTGGAAAATTTCAAGTAACATTATTATCAATCAATTCCACAAGGAGTAGCCATTATTAGCAACTACGATAAGACACATGTGCGCTGGAATGCTTTTTTAAAACTGATAATATCTTTTTTGTAATAAATAAATATGTAATGAAAGGATTTATTTTTAGTTTAATCTTAATGCACAACATATTTTTTGTATCTCTTATTATTATTATCAAATGTGTGCGTGCTTAGGTATGTATTTAAGCAACTATTTTATTTTACATTTGAGTGCATATTTAACACAAATTTCTACATGTTTTCTGTTGTTGTTTTTGTCCCCAAATCTAAGTGCATAAAAGAGTAAATATATGGCACATTAGGTATTCTTTGTCTCTTTCAGTTGGTTTTTTCCGTTTTTTTTTTTCTGTTGTTTCCAGGTACACACACATAAAAAAAAATTTAAAAAAAAGAGAGAAAAACATTTGCTTTTGTGCATGTGAGAATTTCATCATCATTCATATGGCCCTGAAGTACTTTTGTTATACATCTGTTTGCTAAGTTGGTTTTCCTTTTGTTTTATTTTTCTTTTTTTATTTATTTATTTTTTTTTTTGTTAGTGTATATACTGCATATTGTTAACTTTATCGTATTGCATTTGGCTGTTGGAAGTGGTGATGTTTGTATTGATGCTGTCCACAAATAAAAAAAGAAAAACCTCAAAAACCTACAAAAGCTTAACCAGTAAAGTGTGTCAACGATAAACATTAACATGAACACATTTGCAAAGCTAAAATACAGAGATGGAAAATTTAAAACCAAATTGACATGCAAAGAAAACTACAACTGCAAGATTTTTTTAACAAAAAAGGAAAACGAAAAACGTCAAAATCTTCAGTCAGGAAGCTTCTTCCGTTTAAAGGCGATTGTTAGATACCCGCGAATCAAGTCACTTGTTCAAAATGAAAATTTTCTGCTCTTCTTAGGAGTGTGTGTGTATTCACGATAGAGTCGTTTCATTTAGCGGGTAAAATTTAGATCTAGAACAGAGAAGCTGATCTTAACCTATCTTCTTAAATTTTTACCTTAGAAAATAAAATGTCCAAAAATCAAAGAACCGCTTATGCGAGTCGTGGAGTTTGGGCGCATAAATAGTGGCATTACTTATGAATTCAATTTCTTTCGAAACCGATCGTAGAGCCGAAGCTACGTTAAGCAAACTCCTTTAAATCCAGTGCTTTACGGCGAAATTTTGTTACCACTGTGTTATTGCGGTTACTTTATGCTATCTATGTTAATCTCGCGGTGGGGCCGGATACATTAAATTATTATTAAAAAACCATCGAGTGTTTAAAAGCTTAGGAAAATGCTTGTAAGTCATATAATGTTTAAGAAATTTTTCACGTCTTATCATTTCGCAAATATCTTTAAAACTCTGAGTTCGACTTTTTTTCCACCTGATCTAGTTTTCAAGCTACTGATATCGGGTTCTCCGAAAGAGAACCAAATCGAGCCATTTTTACATATGGCAACACCGTAAATACTGTATCTAGAAAATGTTAAGCCAAGTAAAAATGATAGTAATACTCAATATAAATTTTACTAGAGATGGAAACAAATTCAATGAATCTGAACGATTATGTTTTTAGATTCTTTAATGATAGCATTTGATATAATGCGAAGTAGTTTGCAATTAGATAAAATCCATTTCCAGATTTTATTTAAAGGAAAATAGCAGCCTTACAACTGAATTTACGGACTGCATGGACAGACGGACTTTTTGAATCTTGCTTTAGCATTCACCTGATGTTGCTGCAAACTGTGTGACAAGACAAATATGCTACCATTTGTCGATGGCATATACAAAAGAGAAGAAAACGACAAGTTAAGAAGGATATGGAAATTTAAATATTTATAAATAACATTTCTTTGTGCAGATAGATAGATGGTTAAGCTGCATTGTAGCTACGTGCAAGTTTATGAATGCAAAAACAGCAGTAGCAGCATCAACACATCCTTCTCAAGGTAAAACGAAATTTTATATTGCAGTTGTCATATAAACAACAGCTCCAAGAGACACATGGTCGTAACAAATCTTTTCTCTTCTTCGTTTGATAGGCACTTTGTGATTATTGTCACGAAAGCAATAATATAAAGTTATGTTGGGATGTGCACATATTGTAGTTGTTGTTAATTGTGCCATACGTTTGAGTGAAGGGTGATCAATACTTTTCTTTTTTGCATCGAAAATTCTATGAAAATAAGTTTTCATAAGTTGTTCCAAAACACTACTCTTTCCTCCTACTGCGACCAGTTGTCAAAAATGCCATTTGTAGCGTTTTGTTGCAAAACTATCGAGCCTCAACAACGTTTATACGTAGATGAACTTAAAAAGAAGAAGAGAACTATAGAAATTTTTTGCCATTAAAATTGGCCAAGCTCGTGCTCATGCATTTCTTTTCTTATTTAACCGGAAGGAAAAGGTAATAAAAGATTGTGATAACCATGCCTCAAAGATTAAAATAAGTTCAACCTGTCTTGGACTATTAAAAAGTAACGATTTCTATATGGAGGACGAAGAGTGTACGGGAGTCATAAAGAAATTCTATAGCAAGCAATATTAAATGAAGACGATATTCAAATGCAACATGTGGTGGCGGAACTCTGACGAGATGGTATCGTACATCGTACATTTGCATACCATAATAGATATTTTGGATTTTGTTGAGGAAAATGAGTTACATTTGAGCTGAATACAAAAATGCCGGTTCCACAATACGAAACGAAGTCGTATTCGCTTGCTTCGCATTGTTACAAGCAACAAAAACTGGAATTGCTTTGTAACTCCAAAGGCTAAAATGTAAAACAAGACAGATATGAAAAAAAATCCGCATTGAGAGAACCCATTGATCTGTGCTTGCTGGAACCAGCAGGGAACACAATAATAATAGTTGATGACAGTGCGTCCAGTATTGCAGAAAGTTGCCGCGCTATGCTAAAGCATTTTATATGGTGATTTTTCGGCATGACTACGCATAGCGGCAGTACTAAGCTGGAATCCATCAGCCATCAGTTCCATTGCATTTTCCTGCTATTTCTCTTTTATATGAATATCAAACGAGAACATATCGTCTGTGCGAGCGCTCTTATGACGATACCCAAAAATTGGCATTTTTGTGAGTAACCTCAGGAAACCAGATGTACTTTTAGCATGAAATTCGTATTCGGCAGGAAAGATGAAAAAAATGTGCAGCAAATGCCTTTTCGCCATTCTCTTGAAGGAAAAGCTATTCTTTTACAGAATGTACGATGAGTATTCATATTGTAATGGTCGTAAGCGTCTGTGCTTATGCTATGTGTAACTGTGTTGTCTTCGAATGCCTTTATCTGCTTTCGTAAAACTGGTTTTTTTCACCGAAATTGTTCCTAAATTAATAGATTTCTAGTCGATGTCTTCACGTGATTTGCGTTAAATGCCTTCATGCTCATCAACTTCAATAATTCTGTCTGATAGGGAATCAAATATCATTAGAACTGCCAAAGTGTGCAAAGTTTTGAGATTTTGAGAATGTTTGAAGGCAGATGTTTCTGTAATCTTCACGTCGCGTCATGCCTTAACCTTGTCCCTGCCCACATCAATGACCATCTCTGGTATTCTCGTGTTTATTTACGCACAAAAATATGATATTGATGTGGCATATGTTGAGTGAGTTTTCCGGTAGCTCAACAAGCGCTGTACAATATTTCCCAAAAGTTGTTTATTGACTTTTCTTTTTTGCACTTTTACCTTTAGTTACGTGTGAAAAATTACATCAAGAAAAAAGATCTTTCTTTTTTATCTGCTAATTTATGAACATTTCCTTTTGCACTCTATACATACACCAATGAGAGGCAGGTCATAAGAAGTTGGCAATGCTTTTTTTATATTATTTTCCGATGATGCCCTCATATTTTATGATTACTTCAGTGAAAGACTTAAAGTGAAAGGTTTACAACTTAATTTATTTAATTGACAAAGCGTCTGTAAAATTCCAAAATTTCCAAAGTAACGTTCAATGTCATATTTTATTTAAGCTAAAGTGAACTAAAGCAAAAAAAGAAAAAAAAACCGCCGAAAAAAGAAACAACCTTGAGCCTGACATTGTTGTAAATTTTCCTCACGGCTTTATTTATTTCAAGTGATTTATAAAAAAAAAAAAATATTGCAATTGATTGTACTTGTACTTGATTGTGCTTTTTTATATTCAAAAAAAAAAAAAAAGCAAAAACAAAAATCGACGCACACTTACAATACTTATGCAACTTCTTCCTTATTCAAGTGTATATACTTGATGCAATCTGCGCTCACTTAAAATAAAATGCATACTATTTATCATATACCCTTGACCGCGCTTTAAGCTGAAATCACTAGTCTGACTGTTAAAAGGAATTTTAACTGGGTATGTGAAGCCTTTTTCGGTATAACTCAAATCTAAAGGCCCGTCATCGTTGAATTGAAAGACATTCCAAGTTTTTCATCTTGTTTGTTATAAGCAAAAATATATCTAACGATATACCAGAAACTCTGCCCAATACTGAGCGGTGGCGAAAATTGAGGTGCAAGAGTAGCCTTTAGCGCAAAGACTTGTATAGTTATGACCACCTAAGCGCCCTACATTTGGTTATTAAATTGCTCTCCGTTTATGTTACAAGTCAATTAGTCAATTTCCTGTTTATCTGATGGAGCAAAAGGTGCTCTAACCATTCCACTGACAATGGCATATGTTCCAGTTTCTAGTTATGATCGTCTTGAACAATAAATCAAAAAGTACGTCGAAAAAAAGCAAAAGTCAATCTTAAATTGGAATCTAAAATTCAGGTGAAAACTTAATGTTTGACTCACATCTTCCTCGCGTATTCCATACACAACAAGGTAAAAAAATAAAGAAAAGATTTTTTCAAATACATCACAAGCAATGATATGAAAAAAGTTTGAAGAATTTACGTCTTCGTGTTTATTGGACATACCCACTAAATAAATCTGGCAGAGTAGTTGGAGTTGAGGCCCCTAGTCTGTAGGGATTGTCCAACTCTCCGGAGAGCATCGGTTAATCCGAATATCAGCAGCCATCGTGAGGTGAGGTTCACACGACAGGTACTCACGTTAATCCGCACAGGCATCTGTCTTCTCGGTACACGTAAACCTTCCTTTTGTGAATATTTTTAGTGTCATAGCTAAAGTGTTAAGTGGCGAGTTCGGACGACGATTATCTTAAATTCGCTGCAATATTTATATGAATAAATTACAGCCTAAAAGGGTAGGTATCGAAAATTCGTCCTAGGACGCATGCAGACTTCTTGCTTTTGCCTTTCGTTGCGTTGTATTGTTGCTGCTGCCACATAAAGTAAATTAATCATAGTGTTTTTCTTTTTGCAAAGGTATTTATAATGCGTTTTTTTTTTACATTTTTTTTTGAGTGTCTGATCATGACATTCTTCTTTTCATTAAATGCAAGTGCTTTGAAACATCAAAAACATTCACGTCTTGTCTAAGATGAATTGCTTGCACTTACGCTTAATTATTTATTCTTATGTTTTTGTGTCTCACTTAAATATTTCAACAATTTGCGCCAAAGTTTGTATAACATTTTTACAGATATTCATTTATAAAACACTCTCTCGCATATAACTAAATTCAAAACAATTGCTTTAAACCGGTTTATACGACTCCACTAGAGTCATAAGCAATTTAATCTTAACGGTAAGTAGTGATATAAATTTAAAACTTAATGTTTCTTAAAAGATCTTATTCACCCCATAAAGAGTGAGCTAAAAGAAAAACATGTAAAGGCTCACCATTAAATACCCTACACAACTGTGCTTAAAGCGACTGTTCCGAATAAGGTGTTTTATGGCAAGTGGTCCAAAGAGGGATCCAATACGAACCATTTTCAATATCATCCGTGCTTGGGCTAAAACATACCGGCGTAATAAGTTTCACCTAACTATGTCAAAAATTGTGGCCTGCAGGTTGAACACAAAAAACAAAAACGCACCGACGGACCGAAAATCTTAGATCGATGCAGCAAGTGATTCTGATCCAATCCGCATAATAATAAAGTGAAACCATTTCAAGTCCTTCCCAAGGGTGTTGCAGACTTACCTGCAAACTTAATATACCCTTACATTATAAGTCGTGTAGATTTTAACGAAAAATATATTTCTTCAGTGTGAAATAATCTGAAAGTAGTGAAAATGGTTTAAATCGAAATCATAAATAAATGATTGTCAAACGAATAAAAAGTAATTGGTTGGTTGCAAAACATCTCATATTGAACGTGGTTTGAGCTCTTAGAAATTATAGAAATTTGATGAAAACGTTATTGAATTATTGAAGAAATATTGAATTAGACAAGCTCAATAATAAAGTGCAATATTTGAAAGCAATTGTGGTTTAAGAGATTTTATCACACACATCAGTCAATAAGTTCGTAGGATGATCAGTAAAATAATCACTTTTAGGAAAAATTCGACTTTATTCGTTAGCATAAGCTCGTTCAAGAGTAAACACATTCATTTCAATGCTTTTCTAAAGTTTCTACGTCGTTCTTATATAACGATTTGTCTATACTCTTCAGTTCACCTCTGCATTCCGTCGCGCCATTCTTTAAATTTCGGAAACAAGTAATAGTTCCCGGTGGATCTGGAAGCAGTTCGTGCCATTTAACTTATGTTATGGTGGAATCGTGAATAAGGAGCATTTTATGAACGAGCATTTTTTCTTCCTCTTATTAGATCACTTTTTCGTAATTTCGTCACTAAAACGAACTAATAGTCCTATGTATTACTCACTATTGATCCATTGTCCCTTTTCAAGACACTCGGTGAGTATTATTCGAGGCGTGTTCTAAAATGTAGATGCGATAACATACCCGGCCCACCTTTGGTTACTTTCAATGGCTTTCGCTAATCGCTCAGCAACTGTCGATGGGACTATGGAGAGTTGTAAATCAAATTTCTATTCAATTTAATTAGGCCCGATCGACGGCTTTGCAGCAAATTTTGTAACCTATTAGCGTTGAATTGTAAAGAAATGTTTTAATACAAAAGAAAAACGGTCGTAGCAAATTTAAAATGAAATGAATTTTTGGAAACAAATGCGTTACTTTAAGTATTGTAGTAAACCATTAAAAAAATAATCGCGTAATTCATCCATTAATTAAATAATTTTAGCTGTTTTTCGAAGCCTTCAACGAGACAGCTAAGCATAAACGTAGACGAACACAAGCATTGTTTTCCACATATGCATTCGTCTTTTCCTTGTCTGTTGTTTAGGCAAATCAAATAACAATTAAAGTCATTTCATTGAACAATTGCACACAAATTTTCCCGAAACACCGACATACTGACCAATTCAAACACTTATTCACATACGTACACTTGTAAAGAAAATAGCAAATACGTATATATTATCCAGTCGGCAGTTTACATGTATCACCTCCGTTTCGTACAGTCAAGTAGACAAATAAATAAGCACACTAGCAAACAAAACTTATGCAACACTTGTAAGTAATGCTTGTACGTTATGTGTAGATAAACTCATGGCTTTAACGTCGTAAGTCTGGTAATGTAATAACATAAAACTTGTATATGTAAAAGTTTTCGCTTGAGGCTCAATAGTTAAACATAGTAGAAAGGTGAAAAATTTTAATAACTGCTAAAGGATTTGACATACATTACAGTACCACTAGTGGATAACAAAAAAGCTGGGAGGTCATTAAGAGACAGCCACCAACAACAAAACTAAAAATTTAAGATCGCTTCCTTTCTTCTTTTCGACGCACGTTTGTGTGCGACGTTTTATAAAGTTAGTCAGCGCAAGTATAAGGAAACCCTATGTCTTAGCAACGCGGGGAAGAAGAACGGTTCTCTTGCATTTCGCTTACCAAAGTCTTTTCCTTATTTACGGTAGCGAGAGATGCTAAAAATTATTTTTAACCGAAATTATAATTAGTAGGAAAGAGAAAGGGAAATAATTAACATGAACTTATTCTTGACAAACCTAAGATTGTGGCTTGAACAAAGCGTATGCAACAATGCCTTTAATAATGCATTAAAATTATTCATTGGGAAACTTAATTTGCGTGTACAGGCTTTCGTCGAAAAACAAGAAAAACATTTTTTTCTCTTTTTTTGGCAGCAAACGGAAAACATCAATTTCCTAAAGAGCTTAACTCGAATCCGCTGAAATCCGTCACTTTTGATGAGAAGGCTGCGATATATTAAAAGAAAGAGGACTTTTCGTTAACTCGGTTCGCGGTTTGTTGAATTAATATCGCATACGAGCTTCTAAGCAAGCCTTTTAACTAAGGGTAAAAGCTGCGCTTAATGCTTTGTAGATAGAGACATATATATTTGAAGTTACTGTACGTTGTGCGAAAGTTTAGTAATGAATTATTAATTTCAGTGAGATATTAAACGTCGATTCGAATATTTTTCCGGAATAAATTAACCATATGCCTGAAGAAAGTGGTAATATGTTCGAGCGAATACTTTCATTGCTAAGCATTTCATAGCGTAATATAGTAAATATAGTAAAGAATGCCTTAATGCACTCTCGTTAAGCATTCTATATTGCCTGGTATAATATATTATAGCGCAGTGTAGTAATATGTGTGGAAGAAGAAATAGATTTTTCGTATATCCAAAATTTGACTTTTATATCTAACTGATTCGCTATTACGAGGGTGAATGATCGCGGACTTATCCCGCCTTTTAACAAGCTTGGCGTAGAACTACGTGTGTTAAGTACACATTTTTAACATTAAGCCTGCATAAAGTTGTCATGTCTCTTGAAAAGCATGGCCTATGTAATGCTGGATATTCACTTGGAACGTTAAGCCTTAAGCCTTTGGAATGAACACATTGTTTAAAGCGTGCTCGAAAAAAAAATCTATACGATATATAAGGTGGACACCGTAATACTTATTATTTCCACGGTATGGTACGTCACGACGAAGGATAGATACAAAGCTACTAGAAAATACAATTTAAACTTTCCATATATTTTTCAACGAAACGATGGCGGGTAGATTGCAAGCAAACGAAGGGGGAGAAGAGGCATAGGTTAGTTAAGAGAAATCCAACGCTCATATCGTATAGTATACGAAGTATTTCCACTTTCTTTCGCTCCACTTTACTTTCAAGTAATTTGAAATATTTAAATACAAGCAGAAAATGAACCAAAATAAAATAAAAAAAAGTAAAAAATATATTAATAAATTGTTGATTATTCTGGACCTGTTTTACATTGTTCGTTTCCTCACGCAGTAATCGATCAGTGGGTCAAAAAAGTTGTTGTTCGTGTACATACCTCTCCGCCACAAATGCGTAACGCGCCTACCAGTGCATAATTTCCATATATTATTCCGGTATTTTTTTATATTGATTTTCAGTTTACTATTCAATCTGACGTTATAGTTATTGTTTTATCGCCTGTAACTGCATTGTTTACTACTTAATACAAATTAAATGTTCGAACTCAAACATAATTTTTAATATCGTGCTTTATGAAGCTAAACGTATGTGATGGATTGGTGTGCAATGTATACACACACATTTGCTTGGAAGTACTTATGTCTGTTGTATTGACTGCTTAAACATTTCATTTTCAATTTACATGCATACACACACAGGCATACATGCATGTACATATAATTATACAGGAAAACTTAAGTTTATTCAGAATTGAATAACATAAAGCGAACGGAAGTCACTTTTTGTACAGTAATGAGAAATTAAGCCGGGATATTAAGTGATTCAAAGAAGTGATGGTAAAAGTGAAAAACAAAAAAAAGAAGCGAAAATGTAAATGAAAAGATTGATTTGTCCACAATAATTAATTGCCTCCATAGACAATGGAATCTGATCATATAAATATTTGCTCCAAGAATTTATTCACAAGAAAGCCTAGAATTCCACTAAGATCAGGCATTTTTCCCTATTAATATAATTTAATTTTTCTCTTTCTTACGCTTTCGCTGTCTACTGCTGGCCTTATAATCGTGTTTAAAGCGAAAAGTATTAATTTTGCTGAACTTATACTGGCACCGCGATGACATCACCTATAACGGACGTTTCATAAATGAAAATGCATAAATTTGGATAGTATTCTTATCAATCGCTCTCTCTTTAAGGCTTCATTAGCCCTACGACTTAAAATAGTTTTAATTAACGCACAATATCACGTGCCCTTTGACGTTTCGAAATGTGACAATCTAATGGGTGATATAAAAAATGTCCGCGGTTTTTTGCCATTTGATGGCGTTGATGCTTCCACCACATGACAGTTTGAAATCGTTTGAAAAGAGCAGACTACAAAAAGAAGCCCAAAAGATATCACAGATTTTGCAGTTTCGCCTTATTATATAACCAATTGAATAGAGCCAATGAAAATGGTGTCTATTGGGTGGCTTTTAGGAAATACCCTGTATAAATACATACATTTTTGGATAATAATCCATTAATAGTGGGATTTTAATTTCAGTGGGATAAGTCGATAATTTCGTGCTCAAACCTTGCAAGTTAATAAAAGCATGGATATGCAGCACACGATCAAAGGAAAACTCCAACTTGATCGTTAGATTTAAGTTGCAAGCATCATTTCATATGATAATTACAAGTTCATCTTTTTTCAGAGCACAAAACCTATAGTTCTTCTGCTGATCATTATACTATGGTCGAGTTTTAGCAACAGTTGATTGCAAACACGCCGCTCGGAAACTGAATTTGCAGCGGAGATGCGGAGATTCTTAGCAGATTAAAGTCTGATCGATAGATGGATAGGAGATTGCCCAATAAATCATCCCATTGCCCAAAATCCGCTGAGCATCGGCAACTCTTTTCTTCCTGTACTCGTTGGACGGTAACGAGGACACGCACTTCTCTCGAGCAGCTGTTCGCAAAAGCTGTTCTTTAGCTGTATAGGCACTTCTCGCACGACTTGTAGTATCAAAAGTAATATTGCTTTCCCTACCGCTTGACCTAAAACCTTGACGCGTAGCATTTAATCCACGATTTTTTAATTGCACCTAAGATTTTAAGATTACTTCAAAAGCGGGCGCCACTGGCCGATTACGTATATTTTCATTTATTTTTGTCGTGCTTATGTAGTAAAGGAATTAAAAAAACATATGTAAGCAAATACAAACAAAAGCTTAAAATATGTTAGTTATTTAGTAAATTTACTCTTCATATTTTTAATACGTTTGTCATTTACAATAAACACAAAAATATGAAAAAGGAAAGAAAAAAACTAAAAACATTTCCTAAACAAAACCTCGAATGTATTACACATGCAAGCAAAATCATTTTCAGTGCTTTTTGTTAAGCAAAATCAATCTGGTAATTAACGGTTCGTAAACGTCATCATTATTAGGCTAAAGTGAATTGATTACATCTAATAATGCTGTACATAGTCTTTTACTCTACCTCCGCTCGTATGCACATATGCTCGTATGGCTTTAAATCTCTCTCATCTTCAAACTTTACTCGATACAGCTTTAAGACAGCTTTCAACACATATCATACAGTACAACATGTCTGAAGCTTTAAAATTCGATTCAAACAGGTGCCAAGTGCATTAAAGAAAACCCGGCTTAGGAATGAAACACAAGTAAATACCACAGTTGTTGATTAACTCTCGTTCAAAGCGGTTTACTGCCAAACCTAAGCAGGAAGTTGGGCAAGTGTTGCAACAAAAGCTGTAACTTAGAAGAAAGTGTTACAAAAAAAAAAGAGAAAAAATTAAAAATATTGAAAAGCATTACAAAAAGTAATTATTTAAGAAAATAAAAAGTAAAAGCACTAGAGAGTTACCATTTTACTGCAACGTTTCTTGCAGATGAAAATAATAATTTTGTTTAATTTTATTCATGTAACAAGCGGTGGTGTTACGGTTATTGAGAAACAAACGCATTTTAAAAATAATAACAACGCAACACTTTTCTTCATCCAACTTGTATAACTAACTAACTGCTCTTGTAATTACTAGTTTTACTTTTGTTTTCTTTACTTTTATCTTTTATTTTGCGGATAACAAGTGACAGCAGACAGCATTTAATAACTCAAGTGAGGAAAAGTAGAAAACGAAATTTGTGTAAAGCAATGAAAAAACAAATCACCCACCTTACGCTAGAGGAGGCAACGCTAAAGAAAAGTGAAATTGTTAGCCGATTATGTGGACATGGCGGCTGCCGCCTTTGGCCGCTTGCCATTTTATTCATGTCTCTGATGTTGCAATTGTTCGGAAGTTCAATGGCATTTACTTTGCCTTTGCCCTTCGGTTATTCATCGTTAAGCATTAAAAATCTCTTAAATAGTGTCTTATTATCTAGCAATGCCAATCTAGCTGGTGGCGGTCGTAATCTTAAATCGGATGTACTCGAAGATGCCTCGCTGATAACGGTATGTGTTTCAAATAATTTTTAAAAACCATTTTACACATTTTCCCTCATTTCCGAGAAGCAATGAAATAAAAGTTGAATTTATTCATTTTTCAACTTTATTTTCAAATTATTTTAGAAAACTATTACCGTAACGTGCAGCGTGAAAGACAGGCAAAGCAATGAAAGTCGTTTCATCATTTTGTGCATAATGAAGGCAATAAGATTATAGATAGTTAATTACTCCTTAATAACGATGGTTACGATTATGAGTTTTAGTCATGAGCATACAAGAGCAAGCTATTATATAATATAAAAAGAATAATTCAGAACGCGTCAGAACGCGTCGAAACTATCTTTAGAACTAATCATTCATCTTGATGTGTGAAAACTAACTACTATCACTCTACTAATCTACTAAGCGCTATATTGAAATTAACTCGTCTGTCCTTCCGTCCGTCTGTTCCTCCGTAGTTTCACCCGCGTCTTGGAAATCAAACAGGTGTAGATGCGATAAATGCGATCGGGAAAAGTGAATGATTTCTCTATACACGTGCTTACTGAAGCCAAGGACGGAAAAAAGTCAAGCTATGTACAATAATTTCGGAATGTTTTCCTCAACACACCATGATTTACGGCTAACTGGATACCGATTTCGACTTTGAAGATATAATAGAATCCCTTAAACTTTCACGGAAGGTCGGCTTATTGATAGAAGCTAGAAACTGGTGCGGAGTGGCGACTGCTGAACTTGAAATTTCGTATAAAGCAAAGTAAACCTTTGCAATAGGTTTCAATAAGTGCGTTTATAAAAGAATGACCACATAATCTATAGGTTCGAACATTGCAAAACCACAATCACTAAGAAACTGCGGAAGAACGAAAAATATTAATCCATTTAGAATATCCATGTTATAATGGATGTCTTGTTAGATTGATTTAAAGATTAAAAGCAAAATAAAAATTGTGGGCGAGTTCGCAAGTGTAAAGCAAAGTAACTACATTAAATTTTTTTAGGTTATGGATCCGAAGTTCCGATCAACATATAAATAATATAATAACAATATTTGTAACAAAATATTTATTGAGCTATGAATCAATGCGTTTTAAGACGTGGAACCTTAATTTTATTTATTTCACCTTAAAATATTTATTATGTCCTCTTTAAAGTAAGTCTCCTTCATATTACAACTTCGACATAGGTTCTAGGTAGATGGAAACAGTGCCAGCTACTTCTTAAGGCCGCTTTGCGATTCCGTCTTCATCTTTTTTATTGTTGAAAGCTGTTGTCCCTTCAGCAACCTTTAGGGACACTTATTTCACATGCATACATATATGTTGCGCAATGCAAAAGAGTTGCATTATTTTCACGCAGCCAGTGTTCCCAACATACAACAAGATGGATTAGTTCCTTTATGACCTAAATATTACTTAAAACGGCTTTGTACGATTTGCTTAAAATTTCCTATGCGACTACTCTGATAGAGATACAGTGGGAGATACTATTCTGGTAGAGATACAGTCTATTGCGACAAATTTCTAAGGTTTGTAAAAATTTTTTTACATTTCAGTGATAGATGTACTAGCCAGCTAAGATTTCACAACAGCTGTCTTTCAAGGGTCTTTGTGGAAGCGTTTTCTTTTTTAATATGATCAATCACGCGACTGATAACATGGTGACTGTCAGAAAGAGAAGAGGAAAGAGGAAGAAAGGCAAATAGGGAAGTGAGGACGGCAGCTTAGCGGATTTGTGCCCAATCGATAAGTGTTATTTATACCTTCACTGACTGAGCACTCGCTGCAGCCTCACAATAAAGCAAAGAAAGCTTTACCAGATTTGAGATTAGTCGCGGGTCTTGCTTGCTCGGCTACTCAGATTTAGGATACAACGGATTTTATTAAGAGATGGGCGAAAAAATACGAAAGCCCCCAATGGGTTTTTTCACATGTCCGTAGATTCGCTACACTCAGTTCTCTTCTTAACGTTAATATTGACATTTTCTCATATTCTACAGTAAAGGCAGCAAATGACATTCGGCTTTGATGAATCTTTTATGCCCACTACACACCTTACCTTAAACAAAAAAACCTCTTTCAAGTTTCCATAATGTGTAATATTGGATCGACTTGGAAGCCGAGATAACTTAAGTTTTACAACCAAGACAATGTTTACCATGACTTTACATAGACGGACAGAGGGATATGGTCAGAGGTATTCGATCAAGAATTTACGTACTGTAAAGATTCCTTCCGGATGATGCAAATGTGTTGACAAAACGAGCGTACGCTAAGGTGTAAAAATAACTGAGTTGTAATTTCTCATTGTACATTTTTATTGCAATGCAGGCGTCACCTTCGAGGAAAATCAATCAAATAGGCAAGATTTGAAAGGTTTGAAATGAAAATTATGATAACTCTTCAATCAATCCTTCTATTTTGAATAGAGATGTAGGAAATTTTCCAGCATCTATTGGAAACAATAGCAACGGTAAAGACAGTTCACGAACGTTCAAGTCAAATAATGGTATATCATAGGCATGTAAGTACAGCACACGAATTTCTCTCAGAAAATCGTTCTATGGATGTAAAAATCCTTCCCAAGCCGAACATAACCTTGCTCTCGTTGCTCGTTTTTCCACTTGTTTCCTCTTTTGTTTTGTTTCAATGGTTTTCTTTTGTATGTATGGAGCTTACACGTATTTATTTCTCACTTTGTTTCTACGCATTATATTTTTCTTGTTTTTTTTTTTTATCATTAATTCGCTTAATTTGTGTTCTTCAAAATGGGAATAATTTTCCATTAGTGTAAGTATGTCAATAACCCCTTTATGTACAAATAGTTTTCTGTGTAATCTCGTTTCTGCTTTTTCCACTTTTCTTCATAACTTTGTTTTTACATGTGTGCGATTGTGTGTGCATAATAAAAAAATATGTTATATGCTTACATCAACAACTCACACTTTTTCACTGTTAGCGAATATTTTTTACTGCGATTTTTAGTACGTGCAATACAGAAGTTTACTGTTGTTGTTTATTAATGTTTTGCATTTGTTTACCCTTCTTTTGTTTTTTTTTTTCTTGTACGTTGGGCTTGGTTTTTTTATGATTACTTAAAAGTTCATTGGCCAAAAGATGAGATCTGCAATAGTGATTTAATGATTTTCACGTTAGATTAAAGGATTCTTCAATATTCCAATGGAGTTCTGATATATGTTAAGCACTTCAAGGAATACAAATCGAAATGTATATGAGAATCCGTTAATAATAGAAATCATCGATGAGATATATCGGAATATATCATAAACGCATATACATCTTAACTGCCAAATAAACCAATGTACGGATATGAAATCCAATCAGGAAACTCAACTCCGGAAACTCAGGAAACATAATCTTTCCAATTGATTAAATCCTCAAATTTATTGCTCAGCTTTTATGCAGACCTAATAAAACTTAAGTCGACATTATGAATTGTTATCTGGGATAGTTTATACTTTGACGTATGGTGTACAGTAACCAAAAAGAACCACAACTTTTTTTATGCAGACGACTAGTTTCTTCTTCTTAGGTTGGCAGCATCCTAACTGATAACTTTGTTGCATGCAAATATCAGTTTAATGAGATAACCTTGCTTACTATCATCGAAGAAAGCTACGGCTTTACGTGTTCAAATCGACTCGGCGCGATGTCCGATCAAGCAAAGCTGCATCAAGCAAGTAGAATGGTTGCAGAACATTATGAGTTGTATTTATGTTAAAAAAATCTCGAACTAATGCATATTCGTGATGCGAAGACGAGGATTTGTCTCTTCCTAGTTAGCAGGGAAGGAATCCACCGTGCATCGTATTACACGAGAATCAAAGAGAAATTACTTCTACTACGTCTTGATGATCGGTATAAAGCTGTAAGAGTACGCAGATGTTTTCGGGAATTTTTTAATGCGGAATCACTTTGTTATTATTAGCCAATCTTGGGAACATCGCCTGGATATATGTATACCCAGTTTCAATCTTTTTCGTGAACTTGAAAGTTTCAAACTTTCCCTCGAAACTGATTTCTTCCCAGTTTACTAAATAATAGTAAATTCTCAATTGGATTTTTAAACTAAGGTAAGCTCCGAAATACATAACTTTTGTAAGTAATAAAAGCTTCTTCAAATTTCTGATGCCACTCTTGTAGAGTATATTAGAAAAAGCTTCTTTTCACTCAATATATACGAGGACTGTTTTCGAATCAAAAACGAATTTGCAAGATAAGAACATAATAGGCGGGCAAGGCATTACCGAGCATCCTTTGTCGAGAAATTTTGAAAATTACTATTTTTCTCAATATAACGACTTTTCAAAGTATGACAATGCATGGAGAGTGATCGACCAAATCGACCGATCCGAACCATTTTCAATATCCCTCGTCTTTCGGTCAGAAAACTTCATCGAAATATCTCAAAATTGCGACCTGTAGCTTGAACGCATAAATACATGGACAGGCAACAAAAGGACAGACGGACAGACAAATTTAGATTGATTAAGAAAATGATTCTGAACCGATCAGTACAGGAAATGGTGGGTCTACCTTGAGCCCTTCTGTGGTGTTACATACGCCCGCAAAAACTTAATATACTCTATCCCACAAGTGGTGTAGGGTATAAACGTATAATTTGAGTGAGAAGTGAATAAAATTTTAACCATGGAACGATTTTATCGAATAAGTGTTTTTAGCTAATTTGTGGCTTTGTGCAGGATCTTCTAAGCGAACGCCTGAAAAGGAGTAAAGAAGGAAAGGGTTGACGATGCTCAATCAATTGCTTAAATATTCATTTTTATGGCTCAATAAAGTAGAAGGGAAATACTAACCATGAACAAATCAAAGTTAATGCAACTTTTTTCAATAATTAAGTCATTGAATCTTACAGATCAGTTACATTCTAGCTCCGTTAGTTTGAGTGCCAAATTGACCAAGAGCTTCAACTAGCCAGCGTTCCCCTCATAATTCAGCGTTTGTTGTCCACAAAGTTAAGGATATTTACCTTTACATTATTTTATTGAGTGTTTAACAATAAAACCGCATCTCGTGAAAGCAAACGAAGCATATTATAGCGACCTAAAAAAGGTTTAAACATAAGTAAAGCAACACCCTCTTCCTCTTCAGTTCACCCCATTAATTATAAAATAGCAAAAGTTTTTTTTAGTCCATATTAACTAAAAAAAATATTTTCGCACTGCCACACAATAGTTATTTCTATTGTACGAGGAGTGATGTTAAAGGTATTCAGACTCATTGGCCTCTTTCTGATTTAATAGTGTGAACAGGGTGAAGACATACTAAAATGCTCACGTTTTCATCTCGTTCTTCAACACTAATGCAAAACAGATACATATTTTCTTGCTCCTTTAATGATAATATCTTTCGAATATTCGATCTATCAAAATTGCAACAATTAAACTAAAAAGTTGACGCTTTTAAAATAGACAAACAAACAATTTGGAAGTGGATCTGAATCGCAAAGAAATCTGCAAATAAAAAACGCTAACAATTTCAAGAAAAACTTCAAAATTCGAGTATATATGAGCTAGTGAAGCGTTTGTGAATTTGGATAATCTGGTATTCTGTAGCTTAACCATGTCTCGTGTGCCGTGGAAAAAGTCAAGGTCAAACTCCGATCACTTCGATAAGATGACAGTTCTATAGTGTTGTTACTAATAACCTATCACTTAAGGGCGTAAAATAGTGCTAAACGAATGAATAACGTATTTGTCAATAGGAAACCCGTTTGGATTTTTATGTTTATTGCAAACTGATTTGGTTTGATTATCAATGGATGAATCCTTTGTTACGACATTAATTAATTGTTGTAACGTTGCTTTAGCAGGATATTTAGCTTAGATAAGTAATTTCTTATAATTTCTATAAATTTATCTATCTATTCTATAATGTTACGTAGATAAGATTGAACAACGAAAATAAAGCTAAAACTCGGTAAATAAATTGCATATGAACGTCCAGTGAAAAAATTTTTCCAAGAAGAAGTGCACCACACGTATGTATAAAGCTAAAGTGCTGAAAGTAATCAGCTGATCTCGATATTCGGTTGGAGAAGCTAATCCTTATTAAAAAGCTCTCATCCACCTTAGAAGACCAACACTACCGTGAATGCGAGGTTTGATTAGATCGCACATGTCTGAGCGTACAATGATGAAACCTAGAGGTCCGCAGGGGAGCTGTTTTTTGCTTATTTATTAATGATTTGCCTAACATTATTCAACACTCGAGAGTACTAATGTATGCTAATGATATTAAGCTGTTTCTCTCCTTATCAAGCTTGAAAAGTTTACGTTTCCTTGAGACAGATTTGTTTTTACTGTCAGAATGGTGTAAGATAAATGGCATGTGGTTCAATATAAAAATATGTAAGTGTATGTCGTTCAGCAGAGCGCCCACTATTAATATCAATTTTGAGTATAAGTGAAATGCCGCGTGTCTGGAGCGGGTGTCGTCATTTAATGATCTTGGTGTAGTTTTTGATAGGAAACTGACATTTAATCTCCATGTGAAATCGGTCGTACGCAAAGCGAGATCTGCATTTGGATTCATTAAAAGGTGGTCAAGGGAGTTTAATGATCCTTATGTTACGAACTGTCTCTACGCGGCTTTGGTAAGGCCATTAGTTGAATATGAGCCTTTTATTTGATCTCCCAGTTAGAATTATTGCATTGATATGAAGATTGAAGGAATCTAAAAGCAATTTCTCCTGTTTGCCTTGAGAGGATTACGATGGGATGCTAATAGAATATTACCTCCCTACGAACAGCGTTTACTTTTGATCCATTTATTTATTCTTGAACGCAGAATGTTAATTCTTGGAATAGGCTTTTTACTGAAACTTCGTCACGAGTCTTACTTAGTAGACTTGATATTAATATTCCTACAAGAGTTTCAAGGATTGGTGCAGTGTAGGAGTAATTATGAAGTCTTTTCTCCTTTTTAGGTTCTATGTAAATAATTTAACGACTTTTATTATTTATTTTCGATGGAGGATTCAAGCGATTATGTCAAGTCGGCCACGCTTAATCTACATTATTAAGAAGACTGTTCAGTTCAACGTAATTTGTCTCAGAGCGAATCCTTAACTCCTGTCATTTCATTCTTTGCAATGTAGATGCCGTTTTATAAACACGCCCCGTCCTCCTTCTTCACATACTTGCAAGGAATGAGTTGTTGCTCATTTCGATTGTTTACTTGATTTCACTTCTAATTCTGGCTACTTAAGTGGTGGGTCTACCTTTGCTTGTTTGTCTTAATTTAATACAAAGATTTTACTTTTAATTTATAGTCATTTTTGCTCATATTATCTGATTAATTTATCTTGTATTTGGCTGCATTAACTAATGCGTGTATTTAAATAAATAAATAAACAAATAAATATAAAGTATTTCATTTAATATCTTTGTATATTTGGATTCATTTTTTAATGCTTTTCGCTTTTTGTTTTCGATTAATAATTGAAATTGACCGCAAGGTTGTAGTAAACACAAAGTCATATATAAAAAGTAAACATTTCATATTTATATAACATAATAGAGTGCAATATCACTAGACTTGGCCTATAAATTTATGGTCCTGTATACAAAACAAATGAATACCGTAAATAAAATGTTGTGAACCAATTTTTGACATTCGCGGTAAAGTTGCCTTAAGATATAAGTGAAACTTATATTTTTATGATACTTCAAAGAAGCAGAACAGGTTACTGTACTTTTGTTTTATAGCTTAGTTTTTATAGTTTAATCGTGAGCCAAGTTTATATTTATATCAGATAATAATATTTTTTAATGTTTTTCGTGAAAGCCATATATCGTAAAAAAGTATTTGAGCCGAAGAATAATTTATTTAATTATTTCAAGGTTAATTGAATTTTTTCACATACGCCTCATAGAACGTCGAGGTCAAAATAAACGCTCAAAAAGAAGACTGCACTTGTTATACCCACCATCGAAGAATGGCGGTATATTCACTTCGTCAAAAAGTTTGCAGCATTCAGAACAGAGATCCAGTAAAATATATATATTTTTTTATCAGTATCAAACTTTGAGCGATTTAAACAAATCAGTCTGTCCGTCTGTCAGTCTATGTGACGTCTGGCGTAAGCAATCTCCATGCTTCAAATTTGAAAAAAAATATTGGAAGTTTTCACGCGCAGATTTTTATTGAAAATGAGGCCAAATCGGTGAAGGAAAACGCTCACAATATAACGTCAAGTGAGAATACCTTGGCTCTCAAGAGAAAACGAAAAATAGCTATTTTGTTCATCATTCACAAACTGCAGCAATAAATGTTTTCATATTTTATTTTAATATAAATGAAGAGGGCGGGCATTAAGGATTCGGACACAGCCGACTTTATTATTTTTCGCCTTTTTTGTTTTCCCACTAAATTAAAATTCGATTAACAACCCTTTACTAATTGTAAAAGATACAATCGAAGCATCTGCCAAAAAGTTGCTATAGATTTATATTTTGTGTATAAACCTTCACGACATCTTCGTGTAATAAAATTTCACCAAAAACTACCTGCTACCTTTATCGATAACTAAAATCTTTGGTAAGAAATCTAATTTAAGTGTTTTGAATAAGCAATAAAAATATATTACCCTTGTAAGGTGAACAGCTTTAGAGATCCACGGGAAGATGCACCGAAAAACAAGTAGGCAGCGTTAAATAAGCTTTCGCCAACTTTTTTAGCTGCTCTTCGCTTCGATGACAACGCTAGTCAAATAGGACAGTTAACCTTTCTTCATACTCAAAATGGCAAATAGCCTTAATACCAACAATCTCCTTTATATGGATGTCATATACAAGGGCTTAGAAGAATAGAATGCGAATAATAGCAACAGATTAAAAAGTGACCCATAAATATATTTCAAAATTTTTTTAAAATAAACTCTTATTGTAATGGTACCACGGGGGTCAGGTTGCCCAGAGGATCCTCTCTGCAGAGTCCTCGTAGTTGTGGGTCTTCTACCTGGCTGCTGGGAACGGCCCTTCGGGGAGTTTCGTGGTGGCTGTGGTTGCTCCCAAAATCGCGGGAACGTTAAATATTTGAGGTGTTAGATAGGCCTCGCCCCCGTCAGAGGGAAGGGCATGCCATACACATGTCTTTGATCTGGAACTGCTTGGGAGCCTCCCTGCTCCCAGCGCAGCGTGAGTGACGCGTTCTCACTCCGTGTGCCATCGGGCACCGTAGGGTTAAGCCTCCACGGCAGGTACCTACGTTAACCCCCTGTCACATCTGTAATGAAAATTATTGTTTGTATTCTTAAATTGTTTTTCTATAGTCGTTCATGTGGCTATTCACCATGCGCAGGGTTCTTTTTAAACGTCATGCTGTTCATGTTTTCAGATTTCCGCCGAAATGCACTATTGTCTGTCTATTGTTTAACAAATCATCAGGGAAGGTTACACATCTGCACCGTGTAAATTTTTATAATATACCATAAGACCAATGGATCCAATTGACCCATACTTGGTGCCTTGTTAATTGGCCTCGAAAATAATGAGTAGTGACTTTGCGATGTAAAGAAATTACATCTGATGTTTGCAAAAAACTTTTAAGTGCGTAAAAATGAACTTTCGTGTTTGGAGTTTGTGGACTACAAATGTCATTTTTGACCCTAAAATTGACATTGCAATTGTTTCACAAAGTAGATGCGCTACAGAAACACGATTACTAAGTTTTTGATAAATTTTATATTGTCCACTTGATCGATATGTGTTTTTAACGAAGCGGAGCAACACGTTGTACATCTCGTGAGACAATCAGTTTATAAGAAGAAAAGTTCAATGACTGTATAACCTGTAAAAGTGTCTATCTGAACTTCATCAGCCAAAATCATACAATATAACTCGTCATTGATTTATTCCACTATACCACAAATTCTCAATGACCTTGTCTTGGTATTGGTGAAAGAATGGCAAATTGCTATGGAAACGGGTATCAAAGTTAAACCGAATCTCTGATAACCATCATCGTTATCCTAAAAATGATTTAAAAACGGGAAAAACTAATATTATGTGGCCGTGGCTGGTGTTTTATACTTTCGAGGAATAAAAGTGCAAAGTTATATCTCGAGTCTATTGTAGTTTATGAGTACAAAAACATTTTCTATTTACATCTACTTTCCAATTCCTTTTATTTGATACCTATGTCAACATGTCAGATTGTGAAGAAAAATTCATCTACAATGCCGTGGTGCCGCGGTATTCAATTCAGGTTTAACATACTAAGCCTGTCGCATCTTACCCTCCACGTGCGCCAGCTTGTGGTGTAGAATTAAGATATTTTTAGACGGATAGTACGTTTTCATATAAGAGATATAAAGCACAATTTTCGACATTCTGTCTTGTTTTCGTTAAGAGTAATAAACAGAAAGCATAAAAAAGTGAAAAGAACCACTTATAAGTTTATGCAAGCGTGGTCGATTTCTTCTAATTTGTTGATATCTGCTGCCGTTATGTTATATACCAAATTAAAAACAAATAAAGACACTCTAGAGGAGCACGGCCCACAAGCAAATAACCTACATCACTTTGCTTAATGCAATTATTCTCAAAAATCGTTATATGGGGAGTCACAGAAAAAATGGATCGAGCTGAACCATTTTCAATAAAATTCATCTTTGGGTCAAAAACACGACAAGCTACCAAATTTTATCAAAGTATCTCGAACATTGCGATCTCTAGGTTGTGCACAAGAATTCTACACGGACAGTCGGACAGACGGTCAGACAAGCTTACATCTATTGAGAAGTGAGTTAATCTCAAACCCTTTGCGTGTCACATACATCCGCGCAAACTTAATATACACTTGTGTTACAAATGGTGCAGAGTATAACAAAGGCCCTTTTATGATCCACCCATAGTTCATTATAATAAACAAAAATTAATTATTAGATTTAATTATTTATTTGTTGCAAAGACGACCTCATATAAAAGGCTCCAGGAGGCTGTTCAATTCAATCTTTCGATGATTACATTTTTGCAATATTTATTTTAAATATAATAAAATTTTTTCATTAGAAAGTCGCTATAAGCATACACAGTTACCCTTTTTAATCCTACTGAATATATGGTGCAATTTTTAACGATTGACTTTGAACGTTGAATACAAACAATTTCCTAGTAATTAAGATATTGTAAGTTTATTACAACCGTAGACCCACTAACCGAAATTTATATATCAATTGAAAAGAAGTAAACATGAATTGAATTAATAAATAAAAGAAGCATTCATTTCCTAGTTAGTTATATAATCAAACCGACAAGAAAAAGTTTATAATTTCAACGAAATATAAACCTTTTTATTTATGAATTAAAAATGATCTGCATGCATAAGGAATATTTACACCGTCTATAATACACAACGCAACTAACACATACAATAGCGTTGTTAAAATAAAGAAAAGCATAAATCAATAAGCGAAACACGCACTTACCAATGTTTTGATTGCCAAATCACATATTGTGCGGGAGTGTTTCCTTACATTGGTGTTTATTTTATATTATATACGTGCGTCGTTATTACAAACACTTACAATAATAATTTATGTACGTATCGATGTACAACTACTACGAAGTACGTAAAGTAAAAAAGTTTAGCACGTGCAAACAATAAGAAGTCGTTACATAACCAAAAAGATAAACATATAAATAAACAAGTAAAAACATTATAGTTCAAGAAGTTCAACGAAAAAACACCCTACACAGGCTCGTCTATTACATTTTTCTTTTGTTTGCGATAAAATGCCATATATATAATATATCTTGTTCCGATATAAAGGCATATTTTTAATGGAATTAATCGCAGAAAAAGCCCCAAAATATGAACTGACGTCATCTAAATTTAACAAAATCAATTTCCTTGTCAAAGGTCTTTGTATCTTTTAACGCGTGTCGATGTGTTTTGTAGAGCATTAGCAAAATTAGACTTTGCTGTAAAGGTTTACTTTACATGGGAATTCTTATTTAAAAAAAATAGACTAACGTAGTCCAAACCTGGTACAGTCAATTTTTATGCCCAATTGTTTTATGGTCCAATTCTCATCGTAAAATATAACCCATTAGACCGTTTCGCTATGTAACAGCCTACTTTTCATAATAAGGACCATATTCGAGAGAGTTCAAGGCATTTTTGTCATCCGATCCATAATTTTCAAATCAATTGAGAAATTGTCGAAATACTATTACTAAGCGATATTGGTCGAGTAATTGAGAAAATGTGAAATTTTTTTATATAACTGCTTAACCCAAAAGGAGCATCATATGTCATTGTACCAAGGGTTGTACCAAGGCAGGTTGAATACAAAACCGACATTGGACAAACGGATGGACGCACAGACAAATAAGTGCCTGAATTGTTCGATATATTAAAAGATCCCGTCTTTCTTAAGCCCTTCTAAGCGTTACATACATTTGCGCAAACTTAATATAGCTTGCACCGCAAGTGGTGTAGTGTACGCAGACAAATTAATTTCCAAATATGTGAACGGCCACATAGCTAAGTGCAGGCTTAGTTAACCTTTAAAATAAATTTGTAAAGAGTTTGTTTTGTTTGTGCGTGTGTGTGTATGTGTGTGTGTGTGTGTGCCTGTGTTTTCGCTAAAATGTAATATAAAGTTTGTTAACATTTTATGAGCACACAAGTTTTAAGTGTTAACAACAATGCAAGTAAATAGCAACTAACTACCACTTGCACATTTAATTCATAAAATTAACACATTCCATTTTCTCGGGTAAGAAATGAAGAGAAAGAAGTAAATAATTGTTATTTTTTCTAATTTCAATTCGTTGGAGTTTTAAATAACTCTTTTATATGCAGAAAACTCCATAGCTTTCATAGTCTTTTCTTTTTTTTTTTCTTGCTTGCTTGCTTATAACAGAGTTGGGCATAGTAAGTTTCCACTTTATTTACTTTGCGCAAAATATGTACATATGTCGTAAATCACTTTGTGGTTTGGGAATTATTAAAATAAGTGTGTCAATAAGTATGTAAGAAACTTGAAGTCATCGTAAGATGAACTTCGGGATCCTTTCCTTTTAGTAAATATATTGTAACTCGAATTGTCTGTAACGAAGTTAGGCGCGCAGAGCACGGTCACGGAATAAGTTATCATTTTATTATTCCCAATTGAAACGAAGACAAACGACATGACCATTTATTTTAGTTTGTTGTTCTTAAACTTTGTTTATAGAAGACCAATAATTGTGTTATATTATACATGTTTGCAGACGTTCTTGATGTGAGAAAAAACAAAACGGCGTCGCAGAAACGTTCGCACGAAAATCTTTGACTAAAGTCAGCCAATCAAAGAATCCTGCATTTTTCAAGAATGCTCTTATAAATGTACGCTTGAGATTTGAAGTCAATATGTTAAGAATTGAAAGTGCCAGAGGTAGAGTGAGAAGTGGACGAAATTTCAATAAAGTGTTCGATTCTTTTCATTTGCGATATTTACACTGGTTAACTAGTTTGCGGTGTCAAGGACGAAATTCGTTTAATTCGGATTTAAAGTCGACAGGTTAACGCCTTATATTGTCAAGAGCTGAACTCAAGCGCATTCCACTCATTTGCAAAATTGACTTTCTACGCAACACAAGGCTAGTAAAATGGCGGACATCAGCACGCGCGAGTTACTAAATAAGCGGACGAGTCTCCATTGTTGAGAAAATAGCCAGGAAGGACCGAAATTCCTCAGATGACATTTGCTAGCTTCGCAACCATTAACTCAGTGTAGGATGCCAAGTGTAAATCAAAATAGATAAACGGGCTAAAGTACACACAAAAGGCAGAACGCCGACCTTAACTCTTTCTCTTCAAAAAGATAACACTAAATAGCGGACAACCGAGGGAAGTATCGCTTATCGTATCACGCAACACATATCATACAGACATTTCCCAGCCTGCGAGTAATTTAATATGTAGTAACAATGCATTCGAATTTCCTGTTGTCTTATCACACCATGGTGCTAATGAACGTTTTCCACAAGTAGTGTCAATCACAGAATTGTTATGCGACACTTTAAGCCGCACTGTTACGTGCATCGTGAGAATTATATTTATTCGACGTTATTCTTCGCGATAGGCATCACATTCTAATAGATTATGCGCTTGAGTTTCAAAACTTGATAAGTAATTTCAGCATTGTTTTCCTTATCTCACATTGTCATCTGCTGCCGCCATGGGATAGCGCATCAAAAATGATTTGTCTATAAACAAATGATCTCTTGGAAAAGGCCTTCAATTAATATCTTCGTCCCGTTCATTCAATTCATTCATATATAGTCGAGTAAATGGGATTAACGGTTAAAACTCCTTCTCATGCTTAGATGACACATTGTCCTGCTCATCAAAATATATTATAAATTAAATTTCTTCTTAGCGAAAAGTAGTCAACATTTCTTATATAACATTTATTAAGTTAATTTAAAAATGTGGGAAATTTATTAAGAGACATGGCATAGCGCAAGTAGTAACAAAATCGAACTTAACTGATTTTAATGAAGTTATTGTTTAAAAAAATTATTTTTAGCATATTACGATGTGGGTAATAATCGTTAACGAAAGCATAAAAAGAAGGAAGTTATCATATAAAATGCAGCGGCGCACACAAATGCAAGAAATGTCTAGTCAGCAAGAGATGAGATATGAATAGGGAAAGTTAGAGTATCGAACTTGTGCCCATCCTCTTCTCCTTGTACTCATCTACTTGAGCTTACTTATATGTACTTTCAAAGTGTATGTTCAATGAATGCATGAATTCCTTGAAATTATTTCAATTCCCTTCAGCTAAATTCGTCAGCGGCAGAAGGGCAATCTAATAATGTAACATGTTCCCAAATGCGCTATATAATGAAATGAAAAAGTCGTCATTATTCATTGCGCTTCGTTCATATTTGATTCACGCACAAAAATGAAAATATTTATCAGTATTACGGCACGATTACAAAAATGCGGAACTGATTTCATAATATTTGCATTGAATATATATACATATATATATATATATATATATATTGTTGTGTTGAATGGTGTTGTTTTTTGTACTTTTCAAAATTTTGTAAAAAAATTGAAAAAAAGACAAAATTTTGTGGGCCGAAAAAAAAAATACGAGAAAAAAAAACGCTCTCAACTAATCCATGAAACTAACAGTAAAGCCATTGAGAAAAAAAGCAGGCAAACAAGAAAACTAGCAGGCAGTCAAACAAGCAGGCAACCGAACGAGCAAAAACAAATAATATTGCAATGTACATACATACGTATATAAACCAAAAAAAGAGTAACAATCATTTCCTTATTTCGCTATGAGTTAACATTACTGACCACATAAAAACATATATATGAATAAATATTACTGTTTATTACTGCATACGTAAATGCACATAAAGTCAAGACAATAGTGAAAAATGAATTAAACAACAATAAAAAAGAAACAAATTGTTAATAAATGCACTCGCAGTGCCATACAACCATCGAATACCAATCAGCTGATAAATTGCAGCCTATTGGTAATGCGCACACAAGCGCACACATGCTTGCACTTACTTGTCTTTCGGTTGCCTGCACGCCTGTCTGCCCGCGTATACATATTTTATTTTAAAGTTTTAGTGGCATTCATGTTATGCTAACCCACATTTCAAAGTCAGGCTAAACCACTGCTCAAACAACAACAATCAACTTTTTTTTAAAATCAGTTTCGCGCCAATTGGTGTTTACAAACAACAATAATTGCTACCGGACTTGTCACAAAAGTCATGGTGCTTTTAACCACCAGTTTTCTAGCATCTAATAAAAAAACAAAATTACATCTAAAACAAATTATAAGCGGATGCGAACAAGTGAGAAAAAATAATAATGGCCTTGAAGGGTATCCTACAGCCCTTCCAAATTTGTATGAGTAAGACACCATAGTGCGAGGGATGATGTATACATGTCACCACTATTGACGAAATCACATAAGCTACTTTTGTTTTTGTAATTTAATGACAAAATGCGAATTTCATGTCTGGCGTCAAACTAAGACAACAGCAGCCTGTGAATTAATGGTCGGAAGCGAATGAAATATTAAGACATTTACTTTGATGACTTGATGCCATCTAAAATTCATATAGTCATCCTACAATTGTATGTCATACTACGCACTATTGAGTGATGTAATATGTTTTGGGCGATCAAGACTTCCTATCCTAAATCCTTAACTTTGCTTTTATAATTTTGAAATTCACATTTTGCTTTTCACACTTGCAGTCACTTTGTTGCCTCTAACTTGCTTGCTTGTACGCTTCACTTTGTAGGTTTCGCAATCTCAATATTTCATTCAAATAAGATTGACGAACGGATTTGATTTAAGCAAATTATAAACTAATGCTTGTAAACGTATACGCTTTGCAACACACTATTAATACGGGATATTTTGAACATTACGAACTCAACATTGAAGCTTACCTTTGAATCCTTAAAATCAAATCATTGAAGCCTCACTTATTTTACACTTCCAATTACCAAAAATCGATCGTTTTATTTGAACACATTTTCCTTCTGTCAAAAATTTGATAATCGAAATGACTTTCCTCATGTGTTTCTTGTGTTATATCCTCTTCGCTA
>CCAG010004234.1:0-35566 GCA_001077435.1 Glossina morsitans morsitans | reverse complement strand
TATTTAAGAGTTTCAACGAAGACGATAAACGAACAAAAAATATTTTCAAACGTTTATTTATATTAAATGGATTATTTAATCACATTGTTTTTTAAAAAATAACACTGTGTTTGTCAAAAATTTCCTATGACCTAAGGTCAAGATATGTGTTTTTCACAGGCTTCCAGTTAAATTAATTAAACATGCACAAAAGAATTTTCATACGCAAATGAACTGTGGAGGACGGAACTGTTTCATGAGAAACGCTTTTTGCATATTTTGCATAGCATATGTTACGGCTGAATTTAAAAATTCGAATACATTTTTCAAACTTTACCTACCTACCTTTAAACATCCAGTGATTTAAGGCCTAAATTATACACGCCAATCAAAAGATTTTAATCGCATTAAATGTCAGTAGGGCACCGGAGAGCATATGTAGTATATAAGTTTGTCAAAAGCGTGAATACGGTAATTGAGTTGTCAACGTTTGCCGCTTTAAATGAACTGGGCGTACGGCACTATTCCATACAAATTACCCCCATCCACATCATGTAAATTGGTCAGCAACAAACTTCATATCGCAACAGAATGTATCTGGCGTTGTATTAGTGAGTGCTGTTATTACATACATTACAAATAGCGGTATTATTTCCTAACGGGTCGTAGTTTTGAGATCGGAAGAGCGTCGTGTAGATTTGCCTACATGCATAGGCATACTAATAGTAACGTTTGACTTATGCAGACGCAACATAATACATTTGTCTTATCATTCTTGAATCCTAAGACTAAAGTCTTAGAGCACTAGCATCTAAGTGCTATCGATTTGATTTGAAAAATCTACCGCACTTGAGATTTGCATACGTGACGATTGAGTTGTTAGTCGACACTCTTTGTCTACTCGGCCACGCGAGCGGATTAGAGTTGAGTAAAAAAGGGTAATACATTTATAATTCACACATCATTTTAAGCTATATAAGTATATAAGTAGTTTCTTCCTGGCTTATACAAACACTTATGCATGCTATGCGTGCACGTGTACCGTCTGTTTTGAAAATTCAAGCAAATTTTCAAATTCGTCTTTTATCCCCATTTTTCGTTAATTCTCAATTGATTTCATTATTAATAGGCGCACAAAAGCTCATACATAAAGAGATGCCTTCATCTCAAAAACCGCACCAGAGAGTGAGCCATTGTGGATGCACTCGTTCTTCATTCCTCAATCCCTGGTGGATATTCTGAACAATGAAAGCCGACAAAATTTGTCAAAAAAAAATCATCTGTCACTTGTCATTGCCCATTGTTGTTGTCTGTAGTTCTTTCAACGAACAATAACAGCCGTATAGCGATCCATTTTAATAACTCTGAACTATCCGTTGTCATGCTGCCATTTTTTTTTCAATAGTAACACTTTGCTGACTTCTTTTTTGAAGACAGGTAGTGCGCATAAAAGATTACACAATTCACAATTTTTTTTTTATTATCTTAAACATTCAAGAATAATATCTTAAAGCTATAATGGCTGATGCAATTGTTTATGTAGACAAAATATTAGATCTGTCGACCGAAGTCTGTACGTATGTACTTGACATCACATATTGTCATGTTGAGTAAAATACTTTTTGCAATTTTACGGTTTTATTCAATTCTTTTCGAAACGATGTTCATACCACTGCGTTGTGGTTTTGAGGATAACGTAGGACTTATTTAAAATTCTTAGAAGATTTAAGTACAAATTACTTACAGCAACTTATGTTTACAATGTTTTACTCTTATTTTTGGTCGTTCAAATATTGTGATTCGATTCCCATCACTCGACTAACTTTGCCTTCCGCAATTTCTCTACTTACATACTCTTTGACAAGCAAGTTAACCATGTATACATTGAAAAGTAACTCTACTTAAAACCTCAATCGCAATTTTGTGCAAACTGTTTCCCGCGCAGGGTCTATTCTCCAAAGCTTCTAACTCTTAAGCCATGGTAATAACATTCTTTGATGAATCACGTGAAATATTTGAAAGATATTACTTTAAAGGAAATGACATTGATTTTATTAACAGAGAATTTGTTACTTTTTGTAAAAAAAATATTCTAAAATCGCATATAAATCTGTTAATGTGAACAGGTATTTCATTAGTGACAAAATACACTAATACTTGCTTTGGTGTAGTGCACGCTGCGTGTGTGATAGTCGTTGAGAAAAACACGGAATAAATTGCAAATTTTTAATTTAAGCCAAACATAATTTCCTTCATATCCAGTTTACTTATTTTTGATTTAAAGAGAATTAATTTCTGTTTAACATCTTCTTTTTTTTTTTGTTACGTTTGTATCCACAATAAAATTTAATTCAAAAGCTAAACATTGCAATGAAATTTTTTTCTAACTGAATTTCAATAAAGCGTTTTATATAAAGATGATGATGTTTTTTTACATTTACATTCCCTGCTGCTTCGTTGCATATACGTTTGTGCGCGCATTTGTTACTGTTACCTTTCTTCTCATTTCATTTTCAACGTTTCACTTTTTCATTCATATCCTTTGTCCGCACGAAAATATTTTTTCAAACTGAATTCTTTTCAATGTCTTTAGAAAACGCAAAGATTTCTTTCTAGAAAACAGAAGGAAAGAACAAAAAAAAAAAGCCAAGGCCGAGTTTGGGATTAAAACGACTATTAAATGTCCTGCTTGAAAAATATATATATAAATGACATGACACCTGTTTGTTTCATCCGGTATATGAAATGAGAAATGTGGCTTCATCATCATTTTGCATTGAACAAGTTTGCGGTTATGCGGTCGGATGCGTTGCAAAATGTCCTTAGAACTTATGGTTTAACGGTCTTTTGAAATTGCCTTATTGAAGAATTGATGGTTTTCTTTTTCTTTCGTTTATATGGGTAACTAACTTGACGAAATATCAAGTCTACTACTTTAGCCTTTTAGTTGAAAATATTATAAAAAAATAAAGTAAAGAAAATTGCTGCTTTAGACGTCTTGCAAGACATTTTAAAAGATTGGAATACTTTACTATTATATGGAAAGATTTGCTCAAGAAAATTATTTTCCTCTATCCCTTATCGAGTTATACTAATTTTATCATTCCGTTTATGACATTTAAAAATATTGGAGACTCGGTTAACTAGAGATTTACATTGTCGCTGCTTTGTGCTCCGAGCCTCGTGTATGCATGCTCCCTACTTCGTCTATTAGTTTCATACGGCAGGCATGAATATATCTATAAACAGCTATCTGCAGATAGATTCCACCGTCAGTCTTTCCTTTGAGCTCGCCAAGTTACAAAAATTATAAAAGATGGCTGCGCTTATGCATACATAGTTTTAGACGACCTTTACATTAAAATGAGAAAAACATTATAGTAGGCCGCGGCCCGCCAGTAAATATCCTACAGAACTCGACGGCTTTTCAAGGTAAGAGTTTACGTGAGAAGTGGTCGAGAAAGCGATTATATTCGAATCCTTTTTAATAGCGTCCGTCCTTGTGCCAAACATCATCAATGCACCAATTTTCATGAGAATATCTCAAAAATTGCGGTATGTAGATTGAACAAAAGAATGCAGATGTGTTGACGTACAAACACAAGAGTCACTTTCTGAATCAAACGGTATAATAATATATAGGTCTAGCTCAAGTCGTTTTGCCGCCGTCTACCGCAAGAAATGCGGTGTATCAAAAAAAAGACTAATGATTATCAAAAGAATTGAAACCTTCTAGCAGAAAAGTCAAAATTGTTAGTACGTTAGCTTCAGCGAATGCTGATCTAAACCATGGCTTCAACATCTATTAAAATCTAACTTCAAAATATTTCTCACTGACCCTTTGCAGACTGGCACACAATATTTAAATGGGTTACTAGAGTAAACGTGCATCAGTGCATATATATAAACAGGAAAATCTATTTTTGTGCGGCGAATAGAAACCGCATAAAAAACCGCAAATAAAAAAAATATTTACAAGCTTCATAAATCGCTATAACCAATGATTTTTTAGAGAACTGCATGAAAAAAGGTCGAAAAGTTAGAAAATATGTCCAAGCTTTACGAAATGCGAAAAAGTACTTTTCAAATAAGATAAATGATTAAACAAAACACACAAAAAAAAGCCGCATAAGCAAAATAAATTCTATAAAACTAATCCCACAAACAAAATAATTCGCGTTAGAAATAATCGCAAAAGCAAAATTAGTCGCATAAAACTAATCGCACAAACAAAATAAATCGCATTCGAAACAATCGCACAAGTAAAATAAGTTCCATAAAACCAATCCCACCAACAATATAAATCGCACAAGCCAAATTAGTCGCATAAAACTAATCGCACAAACAAAATAAATCGCATTAGAAACAATCGCACAAGTAAAATAAGTTCCACAAAACCAATCCCACAAACAATATAAATCGCACAAGCAAAATTAGTCGCATAAAACTAATCGCACAAACAAAATAAATCGCATTAGAAACAATCGCACAAGTAAAATAAGTTCCACAAAACCAATCCCACAAACAATATAAATCGCACAAGCAAAATTAGTCGCATAAAACTAATCGCACAAACAAAATAAATCGCATTAGAAACAATCGCACAAGTAAAATAAGTTCCACAAAACCAATCCCACAAACAATATAAATCGCACAAGCAAAATTAGTCGCATAAAACTAATCGCACAAGCAAAATTAGTCGCATAAAACGAATCGCATAAAAAGAAATATGCCGCATAAAAACAGTTCCAACTGTATATACATATATATACACAGGTATATATGCGCAATTTTTCTTCGCTTCTTTAAATTTCTAAATTTCGATGAAAAGTCTGCGAAAGTTAGGAAATAAAAAACGAAAATAAAACTTAAGAAAATATGAAAGAAAATCAATTAAAATATAATTCACCTTTTGAAAGTAATACAAAACTCTGCAACTGCTTGCCATAATAAACTTTTTTGTAGAGAAAACATTTTAGTAAGATTTTTGACTGTAGTGGACGCGAACTCTTTGGCATTTTCGTCCATAGTATTTGCTACAATTAACGCTAATTAATTTTCAAGAGGAATTTGTCTTAAATTTCAAAAATGTTAAAAAGCATTATAATAACGATAAAGCAACGGCAAAGTGCATCGGCTAAGGCCACTTATAATGTCTCCCTGCCGTTATTGTAGTAATTCTTTCAGAAACAAATTCATTATGATGATGATGAAAATGAAGAGAGAAAGAGAGAGATGTACTTGAAAAGATTAAAAGGAAATCATAACAAATCAAAAAAATAACGCAACGACCAGCATTAACATTATCAAAGTCATTTATTAAAATATAAAAGTCATTTATTAAAAAAATACAAATTATGCAAAACAAAACGCATTTGCACATTAATGCAGAAAAGCTTATAAATATACGCAAACAGAGTCAAATTCATCTGAACATTTGTAATTATAAATCTTAATAAATTTACAATGATTTTCCATTTAAAAGACCACAACGTGACAAACAGTTTAATATGTATAACCTTTAATCATGCACACACACACACACACACACACACACACACACACACTAATTTACAGAGTAGAAGAAAAAGAATAAAAAAAATTTTTCCCATTTTTTTTCTGAATTAATTTTTTATTAATTCCGGTAATAAGTCACAGTCAGTAATAATGTGTTTTTATATACCCACACATATACGAGCTCATATAGGTATTTTTGTAAATATTGCCAAACACACTTACACTCATTCAAATACCGGCACGGTTCATGTAACGTAGACATTTACAATTTATGATGTGAAACCGATGATAATAAAAATTGTATGCTATAGAGGTTGGTTGATGGTACAAAATAGTTATACGTTTGTAGCTGCGCGGGTAAGTGGCATTTAAATGACAGGTAAATATGAGTTTAATGTGCACACACATTCGTATCTACATACGTAAAAAATGTGATACTCTAGTTATGAGAAAGTTTCATCTATCCGTCATGAACTGAATCTTGGATACCCAGCACTAAGAGATTGCATTTTTCTTATAGAGTATGTATGTAAGTTTTATTTATTAATTCATTTCAAAGTGATACATGTTTAATCTGTTTTCTTCTTTAGTTATTACGGGCGTGTTTTATAGTCACCGATACCATTTTCTTTGAAACTTAAACTATAGAAAACTAGGACTGAGTCTCCAATGGTAAGACTTTTCGTTGACATCTGCTTAGTTTGGAATGAAAAACCATGTGCCAATTTATGCACTGGCGGATAAGCGACTTCATCGACTCAGATAGAAGGCATAAAGCATGACTACAAGTTACAAAAGACTACCTTAAGTATGCGCTTCTTCTCTGCGTGATGTGTTTAAAAGTAAATCGTTAAAATCCACAAGTAAAACGATCATGACGTACAAGTAACATTTAATTTCACATCACTCACAGGGGAAAAAAAAAGAAAACCCTTGAATGAAGGCATGAATAAATTATATAAGAATTTTATCATTTATTGCTTCGCAAATATAATTTCACACAAAAAAGCGTTTAATAATTAAAACGAAAAAAAAAAACGAAAACAATTTTTCAAAGTCATTTGAATTAAATAGTTTTGTGAACATAAACAAAAAAAAAAAAGAAACTCAATAAATTAAAAAAAAGTTTATAAAAGTTAATTTCTCTTTGAACGTTCACAGCATGCAGTCGGATGTTTAAAAAATATCGAGCTAATTGCTTAGCTGCATTAGCTAGAATTTGAGATTATCTCAATTCGAATGTAGGGCTACTTGTTAAGGCTCAAGCTTTTTCAACTACCTACTAATATTTGTTCGCTTTTTAATTCCATTTGTTCGTTTATTGGGTAATTGGCGCTTTTGCGTTTATATTACATTTTTGAGCTGCTCTTTACAACATTCGTTTCAAAATAAATTTCTTTTTTTTTTAAATTTGCATTCATTTATTTTCAAAAGTTTCTTTCTTTTTCATTTTTATTATTTTTAATTTTTATATTTAGAGATTTTAGATTTATTTACACAACAAAAAAAAAAAAGTTAGAGCGTAAAACGTATTTTTAAAATATTTTTTATTTCATAGTTAATTACCACTGATGAAGTTTAAGTTAAGCTTTGTTTCATCATCAATTATTGGTTTAAAAAAAAAAAAACATTAAACCGCTGGCCTTTCAATTGAATTACAATCATTCCCTCATTACACAACTTTGCTGTATTTTGCTTTACTGTAGTGGGGCCCGTTCCAACATGAAATACCAAACACCACTTTGCTTAATGCTGTCATCAAAAATAAAGTGTTATAAGAGAAGTGATCCAAAATGTATGCCGATCTGCACCATTTCTTATAACATTTCTCCTTGGGTCAAAATATCTTGATGTACGAAATTTCATCAATATACCGACAAAAATTGCTACCTGTGTAAGTTGGACGCACAGACAAGTTTAGATCGATTCAGAATCACTCATTCGCACAAACTTAAGATACCTTTGTACCATAACTGTGTGTTGGGTACAATAACATGTCATCAATAATGTCATATAAATAAATTAATATCAATAAATTTTATAATCAAAAAAAAAAGAAAAGAAGAATATTTAGATATTTTCATATATATTTAAATTATTTATTGATTTCGATCGCTAAGATTCAATACTTAATGCAACAGATTATTAAGAAAGTTTTCCTACATTGAAATATAACATGCACACGCTTGCAGGTAAAATCATGTTTTTAATCATAATAGAGCACAAAACAAAAAAAAAATCATGTAAATGTTAATAATCGAGCACTTTACATATTGCCCAAAACGCATCGAAGAGTTCATAATTAGTCGGGTGTTGTAGTAGCTACAAAAGAACAAAGTGTGTGTAAAATTGTAATGGAAGTATTGTAATATCAATATCTTCTACTCAAGTAGGGAAACAATCATCGTTCCTTATTACCTTATTATTATTATATATGTTTTTCAAGAATTGGTAAACTGATAGACCTTCGCTTATTTTTATGTGGCGGAAGAGATAAGCATCAGTCCATTCCAAATCGCGAAACGCAAATAATATGAACTTACTATGAACAGACTGAATCAGGTCAACATTGCAGCTGTAAATTATGGGGAATCGTTCCCCACCTTGGTTCAACACATAGCAGGTCAACATTGCAGCTGTAAATTATGGGGAATCGTTCCCCACCTTGGTCCAACACATAGGCTTAAGTTAATTTAAGTGAAATAGGATTAGTAGGGTGAAATTAATATTAGCTGTAAGGCAGGCAAAAGTGCCACCTGGCTGATGAGGAAATAGTACGGAGAAGCTAATTTCGCTGGTTGCTCTTCCTCATCCCATTGCCCCCAGAATTATAGGTGACGCGATTGTTTACCCTTTCCCCCTTGTATGGGCAGTTATCTAGATTAAAAATTTCTTTTGGTTATAATCGCTGCATGACGAAGCATGAGTGTTGAAAAGATGTAAGATAAAAGATCATTTTATAAATATTTTTTCGTGATTTTATAAAAAGCTTTAAGCATTCATGACGTCATCCCATAGCTCCTCAAAGAAATAAAGGCAATCATGCAAACGTCCATGAAAGTGACGGCATAGAACTATATTGTGTGTAATATATGGCGAAGGAAGTGAGATGAATTTCTATCTATTGACGGGGGGTTATTTCGTCGAGAGATTTGGCTTTTGTGTACAAGGAGGGCACAACAGAATCGTGAAAGGAATGAAAGCGATCGAAGACGAACACATTTGAAAATGAGTCAAGAAATCACTAGTGTGTGATAGAGATTACAGGGCCTCCATTTCGTATACTCGTTCTGTCATGTTATTAAAAAATTATACGAACAGATGATTAAAAATTTTGTGTGCGTAAATTAGCTTCTCCAGTGCAAGTTTTTCTCATCATATTGATTTAAACAATGATGCCAAATTAGTTCAGTGGCCAGTTCTAAATCCTTTCGAGGGTTAGATATTCTCGAACGGCCTCGTGTCACAAGTTGTGCAAATGAACTGCGGTTCCCGTTGCTCTAGTTTACCATTGAAGAATTAATATGGAATATGCAAAGAAATCAAAAAATCCTTGCGGACACATCACTGACAGATGATACGTACGTTTTGTCAAACTACTTGTATCAGTAGAAGAAAGCTGCAGAGATCCCTTAATACATATATATATATATATATATATATATGTGTAAATATATATATTTTTGATAGTCCGTGCGTCCGTCCGTCTTTCTGAGCGAAAACATCGGTTGCAAACTTGATAAAAACCTATCAAATTTCTGCAAGCAAACTGATATTGAAACTGGGCCGAATCGTTCAAGCGGGAGATCTTGAGTACAACATAAATTGAGACTATCTTCGTTTTCAAAAGCACATAAAAAGTGTGTTTTTTCCTTTCTACTTATAAACTAAAGTAGATATACGACAAATATATCCACTTAGATGTGTTTACCTGCGGTAAAATATAAACAAATCGTCTCTGCTTACTAAATATTATAAAGTTTCGAGTTTCGAGTTTCGAGTATGGAATTTTTTTTAGTTTTTTTTTTAATTTCTATTCTGTTCAGAGACAGATGATGCGTATAGAAGAGTATGCTACAGTCGAATATAATTGAAAGTCGAAGTAAGTGAACAAATAAAAAATATCTCTTATGACTGTCAAGTGCGTCCATTTATTCCATAGGAAGACGGACATAATCGACCTTTTAACTATCTTAAAATAACAAATAAATGGGAACACATCTCTCCGTCGATAAAACAGATATTTAAGTAACTGATCATTCGGGATTTGGAAATTTTATAAGTTTTTCGAAAATTTATAACAAAAAGCATATCGTAGTCACTTATTTATCGGTTCGTTAAAGAAAATTAAGTTTTCACGCGAAATGTATTTTAGACTTTTATTCGAACTATATCAGTTGGTTAGCTATAAACTGGTGTGTAAAAAATTTTTTGGAAGACAGTGAGTGAACTTCAGTTGGAATTTGTTTATATATATATATATATATAAAAACAAAAAAAATAAAAATAAAAAAATAAAAAAAATGAAATTCTGTGCCTTTTGTTGGCATAGTTAGCTCGCTTTTCGTTTTCTATGCTTATTTGTATGCAAACTATTTTCGCACATAAGACGATATTTTGCATATTTAATGTATTTCTTTCAACTTATATCCAAGCCATGCGTACTCACGCAAATACAAACAAATACACACTGGCATGCACGCATACATGCAGATGCAAGCAAGCAGTGACACGTTATTTTCGTTCGTTTTGATATTATTATTATTATTACTATTATTGTTTTTGAACGAAAAATGGGAGCATGTGCGTTATATTCACTAAAGATTCACGATAGCTGCTGTTGAATAACAGAAATGTTCGGCATACAACAAAATACCCGCAGCTACGATGGCAACAACAATAAAAACAAAGAAGAAAAATGGTAAACAAACACAATACACTTAAATACACAACATGTACTTAACGAGGCATCAACATCAAATGCATGCACCGACAAAAATAAAGCAATACATTCACACATATATACACTGCTAGTGTTTTATGCAATGCGGTGGCGTTTGTGCACTGCATGAATATGGAGAAAACTCACACTTCGTGAGCGCCAGTGTGTGTGCGTATTGCTCAGTCGGTGTTTACGTATCAAGCAATTGCATTATGGGGCAGCAGCAGTCATACGTTTAGTTTTATACCGGCATTTACTTGCATGTTCATAAGCTTTCATGCATCACTGGCTGCACACACATGACGCTGGCATGTTGTGGCAAAATATGCCATCATCGCCACCAACACCATCACCACTACAACGAAAACAAAATATTCACTCTCAAGTCGGTTTGTTTTCCTTTTTCCCCTTTTCTTGTTGTTTTTTTTTTATTTTAGATTGCATTTAAGTACTTTTGAATAAATAAACATTTAATCCTTTTTACCATCGAAAAATTTAATGGTTATCACAATTTGATAACGTTGTTCCTCTAAAAGATATCCCCCAAAGAAGTGCTCTCTGTTGATAATAAATTTCTCCAAGAAATTCTTTTCTTTTGTCTTTTTGAAAATCCTCGAGAAGAAAATGAATAAAAAAACAAACGGTTGCCGAAAATGTCAAAAAATTTAATTTATTTACAAAATTTTTTTTTCTTTCCATTTCTTTGTAGCTATAAAAGATAAGCGTGTTTTGCATTTTGGAAATTGCACAAAATGACAGTCGCTTACTTAGTTAAAGAAAGACAACAACCAATGATGATAAGAAATGAAAATTTTTGAAGGAATTATTTGAGAAGAGATGCAAGTTGAAAACACCAAAATGTAAAATAATAAACTACTTCCAACAAGTGAAAAATATTACGGTCAGGCTAGGACGACTACTAAGTACACTGCACTGCATTGTCTGACTGTTTTTATACGAACTTACTATTATGGGTACAGGTGTTTATTAAAAATTAGATCTCTTTGCAAATAAACGCTTGCTTTGTGTAAGAATGGTTGTGTCCAGGAGATTCCAAATTCTGTGCTACGTATTCAGAATTTAGCATAGTTAATTTTTATATCAAATTGCTATTATGGATCAACTTTCCCCATAATATAGTAAAACTTAAACTTTCTTGTTCGAAAAAAACGAAAATAGGCCTGGGTGGTCCAAATATCGTACAACAAATTTTTTTATCGTAAATCTCTCTGACCTAATTATCATCATGAAGCTTTGAAAATTAGATCTTTTTGCCATGTGAACTTCAGTTTACGTTATATAAGAGGTTGTTCAAAAGTTGCCACAGCTGGTCGAAAGTTTCCATGATCCAGTATTATTACTTAGGCACATTTGCCGAGAAATTTTGAAAATTGCAATATTTTCCATATAACGATTATTAAAAATAGGGTGTTATATGGGGAGTGGTCGAAAAAGTGGATGGATCCAAACGATTTCCAATACCGTTCGTCCTTGGGTGGAAACATATCCGTTTACCAAATTTCATCAAAATATTTCAAAAGTTGCGACTTGTCGCTTGAACACAAATTTACATGGACAAACCCCAGACGGACAGACGGGCTTAGATCGATTTAGGAAATGTTTCTGAATCGATCGATATAAATATAAAGGTGGGTGTATCTTAAGCTTCTGCGTGTTACATACATCCGCACAAACTTAATAAATCCAATACCATTAGTGATATAGGGTATATGTAAAGAATATAATAGGTTATAATTAAAAGAAAGTAAAAAGTGAAACTCTACGTTGACCGAGTCGTCGATGTCCATCGCTTTAGACAAGAATGCATTACTTATGCGGGTAAAATATCACTGGTTGTGGTTAGAAAGAAACATTGCTTATTTCAAGACTAAACTTACTAGTTAGTGACCCAATTAATTGTGTCGACCTCTTTAGCGATATTCTTGTATGTTCGTCAAACGTCGAGTATATGATGTGTAATATGAAATTAGGTTGTCATGAAACGCCTCGATATGATGATAAAAATATTTTCTAAACTACATTGTTGTGACAAACACACGTTTACAATGCTACAATTTTATGAGCAAATCCGAAAAGGCCAGACGGACGGATAAAGATGTATATATTCATCATACACAGTTAACTGGTTAACCGTTTTATCATTTTTTCGATGTAGAATTCCGCGATAAAAGAGCCTTTTAAAGCTATCTACTTAAGCAACCATTTTCTAAGTAAAGTCCTAAGAATAGAAGCGGTGCTCATCTGGCAAACGATAAGTAACCGAGGGATGGAATTTTTAAACAAAAAGGAGAATCTGCGGCGGTTGTAACTATGGCGTTAGCATAATCCAGTTCAGAACATTTAATATATTTCGCAACATAAGACTGCAATTTGCTTGCGTATATTGCAGCTGCTTTTCTTTTAGTCACTGACAATTGCCTCAATTGCTTTTGCTGCGTTATCTTTTTAAGTTAACGATACACTTAATGTGCGTCATGAACGTGCCCATTGTAGACTACTACACTCGATTCAGTAGCATTGTCCTCTGGTATATTTCAACAAAATCACGCTTTCCGCTTGTGGCTTCTTTTGCCAATGATCTCAAACAAGTTCAAAACTCTGAAAAGTTATGTTGTGTACACTTCAGCGGAATAAATGATGCTGCTGCTTGAAAACATAAAAATATTTGTGGCTACATGAACAAGCGAGAGCGTTCGACAATTGGTCACAGGTAATATAACTATTTATACAAGAACGAATGATGAAATGATAGGCATTTCTTTTAGCATAAGTCGTTATATCGTTTTCCTGAATAATTTTACCGCCTACCAAATCCTTATTAGCTGCACAAATTAAATAGCCCGCGAAATCATATCGAATTATGTGGCTGGTTATAAATTGTTTTTTCCTGTTACAGATGTGCTTGAGATTTTAACGCTAATTTGATATTGAACTGGAGCTATAAGTTGTGACTGTGTCGGTTTTTGTATATATGGAAATTATATTCACGGATACATAGACGGATGGACGGGGCAATAGATCGTCCAAGCGACAAATAGTCGTACAGTTTGGTGTGATTAATGCTACAACTACCGAGCATGTCATCCATCCATCCATTAACTTTTCAAAATTTTTGGGTAACTTTTACGTATGTGTCACAATGTAGCGCTTCAAATGGATATCTAATACAAGTTCTGAATAATTGGGATTGAGATTGGAAAACGTTTTTTCCTTTTTAATATAATAATTTTTTCAATTTTCTGCAAGTCAGAAATCGCTGTTGAGGCGTATGCGAACAAGCACTCCCTCTAACTGCGACCACAAATACAATAATCGTAATGAATATGTGGTCTCCTGGTCTCCCGTATTGATAATTGAGCACGGGTCTGCCGACTTGATAATCGCTCTTCATAGTTACATCGTAATACTAACCCATGTAGGATATTGAATGATTGCTCTCTTTGTCCCTGTGTGAAATGTGTACAGTGTTCCTGCTTGTTGTACTATTAGTTCGCTCTTAAGTGAAACATAGTTTTATAACAAGTGCATAATCCATTTAAATCGAAAATGCAAAAAAAAAACAAAAAAAAAAAAAAAGAATTAACAAAACTTTGTATTATTCACTCATCAGCCATTCGCCAATTTGGTTTAACACACTAATTTGCTTATCAGCGTAGTCTGTGGGCAAAAGGGAGTAGAAGAAGAATGGATAGAACAACGAAAGGGAATGAAACTAAATGTGGAAGCCACGCCATGTAATCCCTGGATGCCAATTATCTTTTACTAAATATAGCCCATATAAAAGTTGCTTGGCGGTAAGTGTGGGTGTATGTTGTGTGAATTTTTTTTCTTTTTTTTTTTTTTTATTCTTTTTGTCTCTCTTTGTATTCCCACTAAATCTAACTCAACGAATGCCAACTATAATAATACATGAGTACTTTCAGTGTCTACTTGGGTTTTGTGATCACACGCACACATATAAAAATATATGTGATTCTGTATGCAAATATATATACATATATATGCAAGTGTAGGTATTTTTTCTTTTTTTTCCTTTTTTCAGCAACTACGCTGAAATCTAAAGTACTGCTTAGGGACTTATTGTGGTGGGAATGAAAACCAGTAAAGAAAACCGAATTGACACATTGCTTTATACGGCTGTCGTTTTTTCTTTTTTTTTTTTTAATTTTTTTCCTACATTTTTGCTTTTTTGTTTTTATGTTTCTCAAGTGGAAACATTTTAGAGTTTACATAACTGGGTAGGAGCATGATTTGGGCAAATAGGCATAACTAGTAAGCGGAAATGCTAAATAAGTTACATTTTGCTGATTTTTACAAATATTTCCATAAATATTTTGAAAGATTTGCTTGACCTTTATTTTAAGTCCTTCAATTCTTTATTTTGTAAGTTTGAGTTTATAAATTTTTAATTAAAAATCATTATAAAGAAAATTCTCATAACACCCAGTGTAGTCGGTGGTAGTTTTTTTTTTGTTTGTTTTTAGCGCAAAACGTAAAGAGGCACAAAAGGAAAACACGAACTCGTGGCAAAACAGTATTTATATCAAGTACAAGAAATATGAAAAACTGCACTTGAAATCTTGGCTTATGTTTTCTCGCTTTACGGACTTGGCAACGCAACGGCAATACCAACTGCAACACCAACATCAACATCAAGTCATTCTGTTGCCGTTGCCGATGCTGTTTGATGCCTTTGCCGTTCGAATCTCGTTTAAAACAAGAGAGAGAGATTGAGGAAAGAAAAAAAAAAAACACATAATTATAATCATTCTAATTAATTTATAAGTTGTTCATGATTCAAATGAGTTCAGTACGTCCTTTAACATATTGTTGTTGGCTTTACCGTTGATGTTGCTTATGAATTATATTTCGCAATCTACGAAAATTGTTGTTTACTTCAAATATTATTTAAAAGCCAATTATAGCGAAATTTTGACGGAATGCTAAAGAACTAAAAAGAAGAGAGCATTTTAATGAATTTTTGATTTCAACAATAATTGGACTATGATTAAACGCGCCACTTGACGTTGTTGTTCGTGGCTGTTCGTGTAGTTGTATTAAGTAAATATCTTGATCAAGTGCTTAGCACTTATGAAGCTCTCTGACCTCAATATATAAATTATTGCAGACCACCCTTTGTGTTAATTTTCCTGTAAATTTTGATAAAACACATTAACACAATCGCTTCACTGCTTTGCCACGCAATACAAGCAATGCAATGCAATAATATGTGTGGAAACGCCCGCTTTAACGTTTAGCTTGAACATAACAATACCTTGGCTGGGAAATGTAACTAAAAGGAAGTACTAATGCATTTACAGCAATTCATGCGAAGCCTTTATGAGAACAAGAATTGCAAGAGCTTTAGTTTTCCTCTACAATACAATTATGTAACGGATAAATTCCTATTACATTTAGGTATTTGAACTTTTTGGTTATAACTGATGTTTATTTTTTCTTTTTTTTACAGCGACAACAGTTCATTCTAGGTCAACCAACAGCAAATCCCCTTACTAGACTTGTCATGGGGGATTACAAGATGGTCCGTCCCATTAGTAACATTACACAATAGGGTTCGGATTTCCTGAATATGAATTTTTATTATAAGTTATTATCAGCACGATATTTTCAGCTCATTTAACTGCCTGCGGCTTCTTGTCAATTGCATGGCATTTCAAAGTCGCGAAAATTAACAAACCAAGCCCACAAGGATATAAATATATCCTTGAGTGCATTCTATTTGCTTGATTTTAAGCAGTAGGGAAATTTCATTTATCTCACCTGCTCACGTCAACGCAAAAAAATAGTGAAAAAAATTTTTATATATGCGGGTATCAGCTGATCAATTGATCAGTTTTGTATTAGTTCCCTAACAGGCCGCAGAAAGTATTTATATCGTACTTCTTACCCGTTGTAGGTAACAATGGTCCGTACATTACGATCACGTTTGTGGTCTATTGAAATCCAGTTTTGCCTACAAATATGATATTTCTTCCGGGATTTCATTCTATGAAGTTTGAATCATTTATATATTTTTACTATCTAAATATTGTCATAAAATTTAAAAGCGGATCACTATCACTTTTCTATATACTTAACGGGAGCTTGGTTTGGAAATGCCCTACACTATCCTTCAAATCTTCATATAACGACTTTTCAAGGTGAAGCGTTTTATGGGAAGCTGTCGAAAACATGTCAATGCACAAAATTTTATCAAAATATCTGAAACAATGATTGAAAACAAGACAGACGGACGTACATACTATCATCAGACTAAATTCGGGATATAATTTCGAATCGATCGGTATAATAAAAGTATTCGCATAATATACTCTTGCAGCCTAAGAAGTGTACGGTATAAAAATATTGATAGATCAGAACACAATCTCCCAAAAATGAAGTGGAAACGCCAGTGAAAGAGCCTAAAAGATAAAGTATTTTTTTGACAATTTCTTTGAGATGGAAAGAAAAGTATTAAAATAATATTTAATAAATAATATTTAAGAAATATTAAAAAAAAAACATTATTTTGAATAAACATTAAAGAGTGGCAACACCGTAGCGATTTTCGTGAAGTATTTTATGTAGAAAAGGGTTCTATGGCTCAAAGTATTTTATTTGTTGCAAAATTTGATCTTAAAAAAAATAAATAAATAAAAATACTTTTGATCTATGTTTATAGCTAGAGTAAAATAGGTGTGGGGTTTTGGAAATATTGATTTTAGGGTAAAAAAGCACAATTATCGTCCAAGAAAGGAACTCTTCCATTAGTAAAAAATATTTGTATGAACTTATCGAAGACCCTTATTGTAAAGATGATCTTAAAGCTTCGAATGAGACAACGAATATTATAGAGATTCTGTGATGGGCCATTTCGGGAAAATGCGTATCACAAACCAAGCGTTTAAAGATTCAAAATGTGTTATAGAAATGCTTTTTTATTGTGACAGTTTTTTTTCGATTATTTTTGTCCACTAGTCTGCAAATTCAGGATCATAAATATTTTCTTATATTCTTTCTCATTCTCTTTCGTCGACCGGTTCCTACTTGAAAGTACCTTTCTGTTCTACCCACAGGTCGCAATTGTTGAGGTATTTTGATAAAACTTGGTACACTGATATGTTTTGGCGCAAGGACGAATATTGTTAAAAATTGATTGAATTGGACCACCTTTTCGATCGATTCCCTTCCCATTTTATTAAAAATAATCGTTATATGAATAACTGTATTAAGCAAAGCGGTGTAGGGTATGTCATGCCACTATAGCGTTCTTACTTGTTTTTTGTAATAAGTTAGCGGATAATAATGCAGCATTTTAAAAAAAAGTTGCACATGCAACGTGCATCACTTACATGACTTGGACTATTGCATAGTCCAAGGGATAAGATTCGCGACTGCAAAGTTGATGGTCGCGGGTTCGAGTCTCACGGCAGTGGATTATACTTTGTAAGTAACTGGCACTATATTAGTGACTTAGACCTATGTTCCTAAAATATCTTAAGTCTGAATACATTCTGTACTGTTTGCTGCTTGCTTCTGATTGATGTTCATAATGATGTAAGCTTGAGTTCAGTTCTTAGTAATTGTAATTCTTAAAAATATCTTAAGAATCTACTTTGAATCTGTTTGGTTTTGATCGATAATCTTCTCTACAACGATGTAATTTCAGGCATTAATTCTATGGGTGTTGTTTAATTCGGCCGAATGTGTAACGGAGTAAGTAGTAAACAAATACAAACTGATGTTAAAGGGACAGAGAGGAGCATTAGTAATTTGTTCTCTCAACGTTTAATAGTCTTTTTCCATTTTTTAATTTTACTCTATTTTGTAAACAAAAACAGGGATTTTTAAGGCCAAAATCAATCAATCAATGATTTGAATGCAATGTAAATGTAATAGATTCCAAATGAAACGATTTAAGGGAATTAACACAATCAATCCTGTTATGAACGAACAAACTGTTGTAACAAACTGTTCAAAGCCGATTTAGTGAAAATTTACTCATGATATACTAACCTATTGTAGCACGAACTCAAAAATTCGTAAACAATTTATGTTAGGTTAAGTTTTGTGTAATCTTTGTTGTTCTCTACCGATTACGTCCGAAAATCTCATATATATGTGGTTTCACAAACATATACAACCGCACTAGTTGGAAGACAAGATAAGTATCGTTAAATAAAACAAATCCTTAAAAGAATTTAATCAATTTGGTCTTGTCTAACGTATTACTTTTTGATATATTCTTTGATAATTTGCCGCATATTTTCACACCTTAACAATTACTTCAGATAATTGATAATAAATGTCAGCATAAATTAAACTGAAAAAGCGTTTCATAAAATGCCTGGAAACGTGAAAAATGGTGAAACGCCGCTTTATGCTTAGCCATCAACTGTTGGCGGAATAGGAATTTCTGCTATGATGTACAATATTCAGGTTATAGGTAAGCCACCATCAGAAGCTGAAAGCGAAGCATTTAAAAATAATTCCCTTTTTTGCTTTTAAATTTTATTTAAAAAAAAAAAAGAGAAGGGAATGACGCGTTGAGAGGCTGATGATGAATGGTTATTATTTAATATCTTATAAAATGCTTCAGCTCTTTCATACGTAAAGAATGATGATGAAATATCAAGGAGAACGAGTTTGTTATAATGTTAAAATAAATGGTTTCATAAATTATGCTTTTTAAAATTATTTTTCACATATTTTATGGAATTTAATATCCAATCAGGTGGCTATTTACATACGTAATACGAAAACACACATACATATATATATATATATATATAAATTTTTCAATGCAATCGAATTTTTTCAATCTCGAAAATGAATGTCAGCACTATATGTCGTCAGCAGATATAACGTCATTCATTCGTAATGAAATTGCTGTCAATGCAACGTTTACTTTGTCTTGTCTGGCATCATAGACAACCTGAGGTCCTTAAGTAATAAAGTCCTGCTTGAGTTAAATTACGTCTAGTAATTCTTAAAGTAAATTTACGTTGCATTGCAGAAGTTGTTTCACATAACAATTAATTGATATTTCAATTAATATTTTCAAAAATTTCTCACTTGGAAATATATTCGACGAAGTTATCATTTGCCTGTCAACAGGTTTCTGACTGTCCGCATGTGATTAAAGCCTTCCAATCACTACTACTTTCAACGCACAATACATATTGATCAGTATTTGTTCGAAAAGCTTACGTTTACGTTGGTAATAAAAAATTCATTGATAATAAAAAATAAATTTATCATTTTCAACCTGCGCGTTAAACATAATTTTCCTGTAAAATTGTAGTGAGAGAAATGTTGACGAAGAAATGTTGTTGATGCAAGTCTTAACCACGAGGGTGCGAAACCTCTATTGCTTTTGAGGAACCAGGGAAGTGCTAGCTAATGTAGACTTCTTCATCTACGAACGAAAAAGGTGGTATTCGCAGACCGTCATGTAAGTTTTCTAAAATTGATTCAAAAAACCGAATATGTTCTTAGTTAGCTCTTAATATTCAAATTGATATTTTCAACTTAAAAAGCATCGCAGCACGACACTTTGTTGAAGACCGAACGTTTTTTTACTATTGCCCAGGAGATTGTTTCCTAAAAACTTAATCCGTGTGTTTGAAGAGCACAACATTTACGTAACATAACTTCACTTAGCTTTCTTTTATTCGAAAAACTGCTACTTCGGTCAAGAACTGGAAGATTAAGCTTTTTTCTACTATCTTGCTGCAGTGGACTACGAATGTTAAAAAATGAAATACTTCTTCTTCTAAAGAATTTCAATTAATATCTATTTTGTTGTCCTGTTACATTCATTCCTGTCACAGGCATTTAATTTCGTCGAAATTTTGATCTTACATCGTTCTTATAATCGGATTTTAACTTTTAATTTTTGAAATATTGCTTTAAGGCCATGGTATATAATAAGCAAATTGCTACGATATATATCTTCTTCCAATCTAGTAAATGGCCCAAGCAACTCTTTCTGCATACATTACATATCCGTATGATTTTTCATGAATAAGTTTTTTTTTAGCATAATTTGCTTGGATTTGCTTGCTGCACCCTGTGCTATGTGAATGAATTAATGTGAAGTCATTACAATACACTTGCGTCAAAATTGTATACATTAAAATAACTCATGTGTATGTATGTATTAGATTTATATAATTTATCTTTGCATCTGGCCGTTTTTTCACCCTCGTGAAAGATCAGTTCCATTCTGCTTCTTTACAAGACGATAAGCAGGAGGACGATTAAAGAAGGTCTAAGAAGGACTAAGAGCACCGCCTAAGTTCTTTGACCTTGTTACTCGATGAATAAGTGGTAGCTCCCCAGCCCAATATGGCTTCTCTAATAGCCAATCAACAGTGACGTACCTCCTTGAATTATGCTGTGGACTTCATGAAGCTTTCTCTGCTGACGATAGTGAAGCTAACATTTTTTTACACAGATGTCAGTGAGGCCTTTGGAGAAATAAATCTTAAGTTATCATCACAGACGATTGATCCACTAGGAGTTTCATCATACTTGTGTACGCGGATAATTTCCTGCTTGGAAAGGGTAGGTTTTTTAAATATAACTTCTCGGATGACATCATTGTCCCCTCAACGCACCCATTCAAGCTCTGTCTTATTTGATTACCTTCTCGATCTCCCTGTGGCCCAGACCAGAACACATGTATATACAGGTGACATTCAGCTGTGTTTATGCTTTAATTCCCAAGCAGACCTATCTTGTTTTCTTTACATAGCAAAGTTCTTATATATACAAGTGATGTTCGGCTGTGTTGTTTATACTTTAATTTCTAAGGAAACCTATTTTTTTTTTGATTTACATATTCACAATCTCCCTGTGGTTACTCATTATGATAACGTTTTTATATAAACAGGTGATGTTCGGCGGTGTTTATGCTTTAATATTCAAGAAGATTTACTCAGAAGAACGGTTTAGGCAAAGGTAGTCTCGTGAAAGTCGTTAGACGTCTCTCGCATCTTCACGCTTTACAAGTTTTGAGCTCAGTATTTTGTCAAAAACAACCGTTATCTGTAAGTGAGATTAGATACTATTTCTAAAGAAAGTAATCAAAATCCTTTTGCACTCGTGCATATGCCTGTTGTTTTCAGAACATTATATGATCTCTTGTTTTGTACGAAAAATTTTTAAGCAATCAATCATTTGAATAAATGCGAATGAGTTTGAACTATCAGTAGCTAAGAGAGTGTAATGCACTGGTAAGTATTTCGTACAAGTCGTATTTCAGCACAATTTCATTATTTATCCATTTTGTGGACTCTCTAGACATTTTCTTAATTAAGAATATTTGGTTTTTCTTTCTCTCTAAAGTTTTCTAGTTTACGAAAATATTTATTTAACAATCATTTTCTCGTTTTCATATGATATTTAATTGCTGCTACTCTTCTTGCAATCATTGTAGATTGCTCAACCTATTGGTTGCAGTGTTCGCCAGATGAAGAAGAGAGAAATTAATTAAAATAAATAAAAGCAATTATTCAGAGAAATTTAAAGATTTTTAAATATTTGCTCAGCTTAGTGCGAAGCCAAAGACAAAAGAGTTTTTTATGGGGTGTTTGATAAAATCCGTCCTAATCAGTCAAGTCATGTCAGAACCTGATATAAATTCGATTCGATGCACAAAAAAACAAAGTTGATTGGGTTTAGCTGGAAAATTTTGAATACACTTTTTTTACGGCCTTCTATCTCTATGTGTCCTATAATTTTGCAACATCATGCCGGCAATCAATGAGTAGTAAGGAAATAAAAGTGAATCACTTATGACTGCATTCTACAGGAATGCCAGTAAGGAGCTGAAGTCGTACTATTCTACTCTAATTTATTTAGAGTCGTTGTCGTTTTGTAAACAATTGTTGGTTTATATGATTTTTAATGCCAGTGTTTAGTTTTTGTAGAACGTTTCAAATGTAAGAGATACTGTAAACATTTATAAAAGGTACTCATAAACACAAACTGACATATACTGACTTGTATGTGTTTGCTATGAATGTTTCGAATTAATGTTCAAAGTTCTATAAGAGTCTTCATTATAAATGATTCAAAGCTCAAACAGTAAATTATTAAAATTAATATTATTATGAATGATATAACAAACAAACACACATGTATTTAGGTTAATGGAGTTTGTTTAAAAATCAGTTCAGTATATATTAGAAAATTTTTCATTTATTTAATTGAGTGCTTGAGAGCATAATTTACGCTTCAACTAATTAAGTCTGCTTTAATCATTGATAAGCGACTGCTATGACATTCAACTTAATGCGGAGAAAATACAAAAACAAAGCCAATGAATTTGATTTCCTTTCTTATGTCATTTTCAGAACCAAAAACTGTTTAAAACAAATTTATTTAGTTGAACTATTCAGACGAACGATTATTATAAACAATCGTACTCATGCCCGCACCCTCTCACATACTATGAATTTTAAAACAAAGAAAAATTCTTAGAAATTATCAAAAAATTGTTTATAATGAAATTTTCGTATAAGAAATTTCAAATTTAATTATCATCATATCATCATTGCCGAATTAATTGCTAAATGTACGCTCCCCAACAAAACTATTTTATTTCCTGTTAGTCTGCCGGGAAGGAGAAAAAAATATTGTTTAACGCCTTCCAACATTTACGAAAATGTTCATTTCCTTTATTTATTTGGGCGAAGATATCTACGTATAAAAAAAAAAAAAAACAAAAAAACAAAAAAAAAAAACAGGAGGAATAGATTACAAAAATGAAATAGCGCTTGGCTCGTAACGAATGCCTTGATACCCATCATTTGCTTCTTATATGCTAATTTTTTTTTTCCTTCTTTCCATATATGTAAAGTAAACCAAAGCAGGTGAAAACACCGCATAACATGGTTTATAACTGTTTGTATTCTATTACACAATAGTATTCCATGATAAGCAGATTGCTCATGCTGCTGTGGTTGGTGAGAAACAGGGCGATCAAAACAAAGGAGACAAAGAGCTTTCGGCTTAGTCGCAAAATACATTTAATGAATTTAATAAATCTTTAGCCAAATTTAACGGGAATAATTCTTTGGTTGACTTCTCAGTTTAAAGTAATAAAGCTAAACGAAAAAAAAAAAATTTTTAAAATTGTGCTCCAAAATCTATAGCAAGGCAGTATATGGACTCTAATCTGTTCATTGGGCTTGATTATATATAATATGGAAAATGTCTGTGAAGAAAATTTTTAGGCGCTTCAAACGTTTGGTGATTTCCAGAAGATATAAAATAAAGGACACAAACCCGCCGAAAGCATTAGATATTCGAACCTTAATAAATGAGAATTCAATGATTTCTTACCGTTTGGTAAAGAAAATATCAGTTGTAGCTCGTCAGTGTTTCTCTAAAGCATGATTGAATTATTGGTATCTATGTTAAAGTTTTTGTTGGTCCGGTAGCGCACGTCGCATTCAGCTATGGACAATTGTTGCATATTAAGGCGAGAAATTGAGATGAAATTCGCATGAACGACTAGCAATCGGTATACTAGACCTAAGTGTATTTTACACTCCCTCTGATGCGTACAATTGAATTAAGCGAACATTTTCATCCTCTAACATTGATATGTAGCGAGCAAGACAATTCGTTAGACTGTGACTATTACACTTCTGTGAACAGACGTTTCTTTTCTTCTTAATTAATCCTCACCGTATGATCATAAAAATCTTATGTATTTTTCTTATAAATATTTACAAAAAACGTGTATTTATAAATATATGCATGTCACTGTTTATATTTCCAACCTTGAGAATGTTATGGGTTGTTAAGTGAATCTTAAGGTTGAGCATTTTTGATCATAAGCTTCACAGTGACTTGAAAATTGTGTCTTAACATAAAAAGGGAATTACCTCGAGAAAATTTTCCTGCGATGATTGGGCGTGGATTAATAAGGGGGCTCGATCAATCTGTTTCCACTTTTGGCGAGTAATCATCATTCCTTGAAATTGTGTGCACTGGTGTAAGGAGATGAATCGTGGCGGCCGCGAAAGTCGTGAGGGACTGTGATGGTGTGTAACGCAGGGTTGACATGGTTGAGATTGAGGCAATCTTGGGTATATAGAATATTGCATGATTACTTAGTCATGCAAAAGTTTCTTTCTACGTAATTTAACAAAACCTGGTCATGTAGCAACAGTGCCATTACAGAGGCGTAAAATAATCAGTTCTGAATGGTGCACAACTATTTATTTCACGGCTGTTGCCGTCGTTGTAACAATGCAATCTGTTAAGCATCTCCTCTAATTTTAAGCATTCAAAAAACAGATTTAGTCGATCACTTGCCGTGTAGTCCGCAGTTGACACCTATTGACTTGTTCCGGTAATATAATATCAAGAAAGAAGTGCGTAGACAGCGATTTTGTCTCAAGCGGAATGTGAAAAATGCTATGACAAATAGTTCGAACGTATGCAAGGGTATATAGATTGTGAAGAGTAGTGCTTTGAAAAACAATAAAGCAATTTTGAATGGCAAGTTAATGTGTTTTCATTATTGCACTAGAAAAGTAAGCAGTACCCTGGATATAATTACTTTTTTAAACTTTATTAAAACTTCCTCTGTATATATTTTATCTAGTTTGCAAGTCAGGGGAAAAAGCATCGTGCACACTTTGTTTTCCTTTAAAAGCTTCTCAAAATTCTCAAACTTTCTCTAATTAAAGCCTAACTGTGAGTTTCCTGTTTTCAACTCAGTGATTGCAGGGCTGTCTGGAGTATGTTGGCATGAATCAGGGAAGCGAAACTCGATTACAACATCCACTTTATTGGTACATATAGATATGCATTAAAGAATCTTGTCGGAATATTTCGTTGTGTTACCAGTTGTATGAAAAAATGATAACATCCTTATCGGCTAGTGTTATGGACTTCAAAAAATATCTAAACTATTAAGTAAAGTATTTTGCTTTTTTTGTGTTGCATATAAAATCAAATGCACTATGTTCGAGTGTTGTACTTTGTAATTACTTCAAAAAACTTATACACAAACTATGCCATTCGAAAAGCGTGCAATACGGTATCACAGTTTAAAACATGCAATACATGCAAACAGCATAGCGTAACAACTGCCAGGAATGTCTCTATGCAAAAAAAAAAAATAAAAAAAAGACAAAGACGAAAAGGATATCAATTCAAATTACGGTAATAAAACAAATTGTAAAATAAATTAGAGTCGATTTTTTTCGTGTGCAACGAAATCGATAAAACAATACCCTAGAGACAATAAAAATTGTGTGCATGTACCGATAATCATTTGCGATGTTACGTGAAGTAGATGAGTGATAATATCTGTTAAATTTGTTAATTCCGGATCGCTTTAAACATATTTGAACAGGAATTAATGTTTTGTTGATTTCAGCCCTCGAATTGTTAGATGCTAAGGATAAATTACATTAAATATTTTTTTCATTAACTACTTTGTCAACCAAAACGCACCGATAAAACGAAATCATCAAATAGTATTAAAAAAATAATTGGGAAAAGACAAAAATTTAATGTAAAAAAACTTACACTCATTGCTTTATGCTTCCGCTTTCAAGAACTTAGTTAACACCAACAGGTAACGGACAGGATTTAATTATTTCTTTATATTGTTTTTCGCATTCCTCATTGTTTACGTTCTGTTTTTATTCAGCGTTTGATAGCAACCAAAAATATACTATTTTTTCCATAGAGTATACGGCTCGTAGTTTTCAATAATATTTATATAACAATTTCGAGGTAAAATTTTCAAATGCAAACAGCAACAACAGCTGAAACTAAACAGTAACAGTAAAATAAATATAATGAATATTTTAAACAATTTTTGTGCATTCAACTTGAAATTTCTACAAATATGAATGAATTTAAAAAAAAAAAAAAAAAAAAAATAATATAATTTTTCATCCGTTAGTTGGCTTAAATATATTTTATTTTATGATACGACTGCTGAGTCAATGCACAAATCGCACCCAACTTATCTACACAAAAACTAGCTTTAATTCACTAAATACATGGGATTCAAGTGATTTTCAAGGCCATTCAAAAATCTGGAATTTTCCTCTTCATGTTACTTTTCATAAGAAGACACTGGGCAATAATTTTGCTCCTTCTTTTTGCTTTTTTTTAGGTTTAGGCAGAATATACAGACAAGCTAAAATAGGATTTAAATACTTTTTAATATCACCAGCATACCAAGTATGGAGAGTAGATATGAACAGCTGTCCAATGCACAAATAATAACATATATAGGAAATCCGTTTGAATTCTTCTTGTATGCATAGTAACATACGGTCGCATCACAAATGGTACGATCTCTTGTCCTATTTCCGATCCTCTGACTTGGCATCGTTAAATAGGAGCAAGAATCACATTCAAGCAACAGACAAGTAGGACTTTATGAGCAAACTCTTGAATTTATTCATCTATTATTTTTTTGTGAATGTTCTAAGAAATTGGTTACAAATGGCAAAGCCTCAGCACGTAAACTCTGTTCCTTACACATTTCTAACGACTAAAGCAACAAAGAAGAAGCCACAAAAATTTGTTATATAGAATTTGCAATTGACAACACAAGGTGTAAAAAATACAAGAGTAGATAAAAGGATTTTTCGCTTTGTGGCGAAACTTTGAAATCCAACACATGAATATGTTTTGTAAGAAGCACTATGTGAGTGTATACCATACACCACTTGTGACACAGGGATGTATTAAGTTGTATGCGAATGTGTATAACATCCAGAAGGACCTGAGAAAGACGCAAATTTTATTATGCCGGTCGATTATACCTTTGTTAGTTGTTTGTTCTCGGTTGAGGAACATGCTAATGTGTCTTACAATAAATGGAAATTAAATTGAAATTAAACTTTTCGTCACATTAGTAAATCGGTCAGAGTGTACTTTGGGATCAAACATGCAAATGGCACTGAAAAATATTTGCGTTATAGGGTTGTCCGAAATTTCTTTACCGAATCGAAAATTGACAAAAATACGGAGAAATTGTAGGTGTGTTTTTAAGCCTGTTTCAGTTTCTAATCTATTGTGGGCGTGTATTTCGAAAGATGGCGTTGGATTCCTCATCGATCGAGAAATATTTTTGCAGAATCTTAGCTTTCTGTCTCGACTTTTTCGACTGTGACACTTCGAGGCAAGTTACGGGTCAAACTGATCCATTTGTGTAGAAATAGTTCTATTTTATCGGATAGAGAAAATTTGATATATTTAAAGTTTTTTCTTCTAAAGAATATTTGAAAAAAATTTTGTAACTGCACATATCTTGTAATCGGAGCTTAAAAAAGCTCAAATAGACCCACGGGGTAATCTTAGTGTTAAAACATGTTGCCATAATATTTACTTATTATTTTTATTGAGTAGGTTGCATATCAATTTTAAGCGTATCTTTCGATACATGTGGTATATATATATATGTATAAAGACTTACATATCCATTGTATTGATCGACTTAACATTCCTACTTGCTTTTCAATACAATAGATGTGTAAGTCTTCATAAATACTTTTATTAGATACAAACCATAGAGATCTCTTGGCGTTTAAAATGGGTAGCGCCGAAGCATTTCAATGTTGCTGTCGCTCGCAGTACCCTAAAGTTGTATACCATATGTGCAAACGGATTTAAGTATTGCTTTGTATAACAGCAAGACTTAATCTTGAATTATTACCAACTGCATGCCTAGACGCTTAGTATAGTTCGATCGAGGAATTTGGTCGCCGTCAACACATACTGAAGACTTGATATGTGTCGATTTTTTAGTATTTATGCATATGTTCCATTTGTTTAACTATGTAGAGATATTATTAAAGTGCATTTGACCAAAGTTCCAAAGTTCGTCTTTACGTTTATCGCATGCAATTAAAGTCGTATTATCTACCTAGACATCAAAATTGACACCTTCAGCTTGCAGTATATTCGACGAGAAAGTAGTGTAAAGCACGCATTGATTTTACAGACGTCTAATATCGTGTTGTTTACTTCAACAGAGTAGGATTCGCTTTGTAGATAATAACGAAGAACTTTATATAGTATACATGTATTTATGTATGTATGTAGGCATGCATCAGTCAACTGATTGGTACTACGTTTGTAAATTAAGTTGATGACGAAACCAAGCCTTAGATCAATTTCTCGGATGAATTGTAAGTTGTTTTCTTTTTGTGGATACATCAGATCGGTTTCCATCTTAAAGTTTCAAAGGGTCACCCTGAATATCAACAACAAGTTTTAAGCCGGTGTCTGCTATAGATTGCAAGCTAATGTTCAACAATGATTGCGATCACTTTATGTCCATTTTCAAATGGGATCTGCGGTCATAAACCAAATACAAGGTATGGAAATATATGTTTCCTTAATATTTTCGTGTTTAAGATCATTATAAGCAATAACTTATGCAGTTATGATAGAGAGAATTATTTTCAAATTTTGGAAAATCGTTCAGTATTTAGTTTAGTGTAAAGGAAAGATAAAGTAAAGAGTTTGATAAAAACATGTATAAGTTGTCAACATTTTTGAATCTTTAGTTTAAAAACTAAATCTCTTAAAAGTTTCTTTTTAATTTTTTTTTTTGAGAAAAATGATATAAGAATTTTCTACTCAAACACCAGTCATTGTATGCGCGTTAAAAAAAAAATATACACACCCGTCGGCAGGAAAATACAAAACGCTTAACATTGCAACTCGTTAAGCTGTGAAATTTTGCAGACAAATGGTTTTCAAGTGTTCTGTCGTTTTTGTGAATGTTGTTGTTGTTATTGTTGGTATTATTGTAACTGGTACATACACACTTATAACTCCCATTGAAATATATTCTGTGTGTATATGTGAACTTGTGTGTCTTTTTTTCCCTCATATAAATTTTTTTTTTTCATAACTTCTAGTTATGTTAGCTGGTATGCGTTTTCATCATCATCATCATCAACATCGTCATCCGGTTTTTCCTGTTACACGATATTTAAAGCGAACGTACGTGTGGGTATAAAATCGTTTGGTGCTTTTCTACTTTTGCTCGCTTTATGATTTGTTAGCAGTGACGTTAGTGTATGTTATCCGACGCAGTTATAGCTTTTTTACACAACTACAAAAAGAAAAAAACTAACAAAAAGAAGAGAAGAGAAGAAAAACCTTCACATACAGACACTGAACTTGAACAAGTGCATGTATGCAGTCGTGGAAACTTTCATAACCAAAACTCATATATAATCAAGTGCTTACGTATGACAGATTAAAGTAGATTTATTAACAAAATATGTTGGATCATATGTAATTTGTTGGAAGGTGCTAGGAAAAAGAATATGCAAAAAAATGCATACATATGTATATAAATATGTGTATGTGTGTAGAGAAATTTGAAAATTTCTATCAAAGTGCAAAATAATTCTTCGCTGCCAAGTAATAAAGTTTTACTTGTTAATGATAACATTTTCATTTGATTTCTTCAAACTATTAGTTTCTTCTCATTCTCTGTTATTTTGTTCCTTCCTTCCTTGCTTTTATCGCTTCCTTTTGTTAGTCTTTGGTCATTCAGTTCATCCTCCGATGTGAACAAATTTTTTTCGACAATCTGTCTGCATTGTTTCCATTTATCGTTCATTTAAGTGTTGAAAATAGTTTGCCAAACACACCACCTGTGTCAGCTGTCCAAATTTTCCTGTTTACCGTGTGTAGTAGATGTGTGCATTGTTGGTTATTCACATAACTTAAACGAAGAGAGAGAAGGCAAAAACCAAAAACCAAAAACAAAAGGAACAAAACACAACACAAATATATGAGGATTTGCAAAAAAATCTTTTTTGAAAATAAGAAAAAACTAGAAAAAAAGAAAAAAACGTAAACGTAAGATTTATGTTGCATTAAATCGTTGTAAACAATAAAATTTGTTATTGGCATTTTCGGGTTGGGTTACCTTGTCTCTTTGTCAGCACCCAACATACCTTCAGTTTGTTTACATACATATATATATATAGAGAGAGAGAGAGAGAGATATTTATTTACTTCCTTTTTTTTTACTTTTGTTTTCTTTTTCGTATTTTTACGTAAATTGTAGAAAAAAGTATTCAACAGAGCATGATATTGTTTTTAGAATTACTACAAATAAATGAAATAACGTTTGATAAAATGTATCTTCAAAATTTCAAATATCTTTCACTAATTTAAAAAAGAGTGTTTCCGCATTTATTTTATTCGTCTTATTGTCTATTGTCTATCTACTGATCGCGGAAATCGAATGAGAAGACTAAAGAAAAGTAAGCATACTCTTGATGAAGCCGACATCTTTTCATGAAGAGCGGTATCGAGACCACAACTTTTGCGGCAAGTTAAACAAGTTAAGAAAAATCGACTATAAGACAGGACGTCCGTAGGACACACCGCTTCACCTGATAAAATTCATTAACTTCTTTCGTCATAAAATATTAAAAATTATGTTTACTTGTCATATAAAGGCTTGCTTCTTGTATCAAGTGATCCTTGTGTCATTCATTATCTTCAGCATAAAATACTGCAAACAGTGACTATCTTCTGTTAGAAGGCTTATGTGGCAGATGGTTTACGAAATGCTTCCATGCCGCGCAAGTTTTCCGCGTTCATTTCGTATGTTAAAAACTGTTAGATATAGAAATTAATTCCGTCAAAAATTTTTTTTTTTAATACAAGCGACCACTCGGGGGATATTTCTATAATCGTGTAACGCAGTGACGGTCAGAAAAAAGTGATGAAAGAGTAAGAGAGAGAGGGAGGTGAAAGCTGGCTGCAGTCTAGTAGATGTACAAGTATCGCTCATTATAGCTAAAAAAATCCCCACTGCACTTGACATTTGAACCTCCAAACATTGGCTTGTTAGTCGCTTTTCTTATCTACTCATGCTACACATGCGGACTTCCAATTGAAGTTTTGACTGCTGCACAAAACGTATATGACTTGTTTATTTTTTCGGAAGTTCTTAGTATACATAGCGTGGATATTGGTTTTTGTTTGGTACAATTTTCAGTCGTTTACAAGCTATCGTTCAGCGTATATCAAAGCGTAAAGAGATGGGCCCAGGCTTTTTTTTGCTGCTTCAAAATGAATTAAGCTGGAAAAAAATGCAGCTGAAGCTATCCAAAATTATTAAATTAGTTTCGAGCGAAAGCACAATAAAGTTAAAAAGTCGTTTGCGACATTTTGTGGGAAAAAAATTTAGTTCTGAAAACGATTAACTTTCGCATACATCCGGCCGGCAAGCAATTATTTTTCGCTTGGGTTGGAAACTTTTCACGATTGCAGCGTATTCTCTAGCCCTGCTCCTTTCTGGTTACCAGATCGATGCAGTCATATGGACGCAAAATCATTAAGCGTCTACTGCGATGGCATCCACAAAGTATCCGTTAAGAGGTAAATGCCCATAGATAGTGGTAGGGTATATGTTCTTACCATTGCCGAATTTCATCGAAAAGCGCGCACTTTTAATTTGCAAACCTATTGTTTTTTTATCATTTACAGCTTTTTTCAACTTTGGTTGAAAAATCTTAAAAAAGGCAAAGTTTTTCTTTCCTTTTTTATGTAGTGACTTTTCCAAAATAAGGCTTGCAGTATGCAGCCATCAATTGAAAAAAATTGCATGGGTAGTGTGGAGCAATATTTAGATGATAGCAGCATAGATGTGCATTTTGATCAGGCTTTCTTTCGTGGGTGAAAGGAGAGTTAATTATTTCTCCACATACTGCAGCCCGAACCGTTTTTGTATTGTAAACAAAAAAGCTAAAGAGCGCATAATTGAAAGAAGATGAGTGGAGAAGATAGAATGCATATTGATAAAACGAACTTACTTGCTTCCCTACGGTATGATGGGAAATGCATAGCACTTACTACCTTAACCAAGATAATTGCCACGATCTCCGATACTTCAGTTTACACCTTATTGATATTCGTCTTTAATTTGACAATGAGAAAAGGAAAGCTGCTCCTTTCATCGATAGAAAAAAGACTTCTAAACATAATTGAGCTGTAACTAGTTATCACACTCTTAGGTGATAATATGTGGATGTAATAAATCTCTTTAGTAGTGGCTGCAAATTATACGGTCTAAGAACGAGTATCAAGTCAATAAATTCACAACATTTTAATTGCTCAGGTAGCTCAGGTAAAAAAAAAAAAAAAACAAATTTAAATCTTCGGTTCCTGTGAAACGGTCATGGTTCGTAGTTAAAATAAAAAAAAAGAGACACAGACAACTGCAAAGTAAACTTATGGTTGAATGCTATATACGTCACTTTAAATAAATGGATGAAAGTTATATTTCTGAAGAGCACTATCTTGTCTTGATTTCACCCGCACCAGTTAAGATCTATATATAAAAAATTGATTTTTATATAATCATATCTTGCATACCATTACGTTGAAAGACACCACCATATGGGACGGTGCGCTGCATTCACGTAAGAGATACATCAACTTCATTGCACAGTCGCGGCCAAAACACTATGCAAAAATAAACTTTACCAACGTGGTTAGAGCATTAGTCACTTTTCCAAAGGCAGCGGTAAAAATTCAACACTTCGGCTCAACTTGCACAAATTTTCGATGACATCGTTAAGGGCTCTCCAAGCCCATAGCTTGCTTTAAATGCGTCATCAATAGTATTTCAGCAAGAGGAAATTTATCGCATCCTGTATTCGTTCCATTCCAATATGTTTCTTCCTTTTTGCTTCCTCTCCACCTAGCCACAAAGATTTCCAAGCCTATTTTCAACGATAAAAAGCCAAACAAAAATATTCCAGTTGCTCTTTCAAGGACGTAGCAACTTCGTTAAGTGAATTTGTCACCACAGGCTTTACATAAAGGGTTGTTATACAATCCACTTCATGTTTAACTAGCTTTTCACACAACGACAGCCAAGTACAAAAAATCTCATCTAAATATTTCAAAAAAATTGCAACCACAGGACGAACGATAATGAGTTTGAGTTCGAAAGAATGGACATTTGAAACAATAGATTTGACCAGACTTTTTCTTCAAATTTTAGTTAACCTTTTTCCATACAGTTTCTCTTAATTCATCCAAATCAAATTTAGTTTTCCTGAGAGCTTTTTTAGAAAGATTTATTAAATAACTGGATTTTTCCAAAACGCAATCTCCTCACATTCTCAAATGAGTTTTGCGTTCATTATGCGATATGAAATTTTGCAACCTTCGCCAGAGCAAATAAGTTGGGAAAATTAACTTTGCTTACGGTCTGTTTGACAAGAAAACGAAAGAAAGAAAAAAACCGAAAAATGAAATCATTTCATATTCAATGTAAATGAATAAAAAAAGTACTGAATAGCACTGTTTATATATTTATGCATTTATTTGCTTAGAATGGGGAATGCTTTTGTATAGCGTAAACCAACTCTAAATTTATAAACATTAGTCATGACTTTGAAACCATTAGAAAGGGTAAAGGTTAACAGCCAATGTTTGACATTAGATGAAATATCGTTTCATCTCCCGCGCACAGTATTTAAGAGCAACATCCAGATGAAAAATAAATAAATTAAGCTTCAGTTTAAAATATTTAATATTCAAAATATTTCCTTAATTAAAATTAGTTCTGCTTTGGTGGTTGGGTTGAAAAGTACAGTCATTTTTCATCACTCATTAAAAATTATGTATTTATTTATTTTTATTTACATTATAGAAAAAGCCTATATGTCATCATTCAAATCCGCAAATTCATGTCAATGGACGACATACTTGGCAAAATAAAATTCATCACCGGCATCATTGCCTAATTGAAGTTGAAGTTGCATTTCAGTCGTCTGTACGTTCGTCCGTTCGTCTGATAACTGTATGCGCACTTAACCTTTGCAAAAATTGACTGAAAGACTGAAATTATTAATATACAAATTAATCGCTTGCGTTATAGTCCTATAAAAGAATTTATTGCTAAACTTTCCTTATTGTTGGTTTAGCAATCAGTTTAACCCGACACTGAGTCCAATGTCCGACAAATAGCAAGCGTTCTTGCACCACTTTCTTCTTGTAGGGCGTAGTTTAATTCTATTCCATCCCTTTGTTTGATAGACGCTTTGTCAGCCAAATTTCAAAGCAAAGCAAACTATGGATGTTCTTTATACGATGTTCGACGTCCTTTAAGGTATTTTGCGTTAACTTACAAGCTTGAGTTAATTTCATACACTACACAGTACAGTACTATGCTCTGTTAGCAAATATATGTAAACTGCACTCGGGCCGAGTAGGCAAAGGATCTCCACTAATAACTCAATGGTCGTGGCTTGTAAACTCCATCCAATAGCCGTGGATGTTAGTGTTTTAAGACTTTAGTCTACAAATTTATTTCTCTAGCTACATTAATAATAATAATAATAAAAACAATAACAATATCCTTCATGTATGTTTTGGCTTAAAATTGCATTAATCAATTTGCAATTATGCTTATAGTGAGTCAAACTACTATTACCTAAGCTTCTTCCATTCAAGGCAAACGCAAATGTCTTACCTACTTTCTTTTGGTTTTGTAACTATGTTAGTATATTGAACGTGTTTTTGTTTCAATTTCAATTTAATTATAAATTTTGTAAACTTCGCTTACATACACACACACATATAATACATATATATATATTTCCTTAATATTGTACATGTGAAATTTTATGAATGATGTTAATAACAAGAAGAAAGAATAAAATACTTGAAAAACATTTTTATGTTTCTAAATTATTGCGCTTTGACTGTGTATGCGCAAAGAAATGTATATGCGCATGAAAAGAATAAAACAAAAAGCATTGTCATGTTATTACAATGATTATTACTTATACACAATTGCTTTGCATATATGCTTAAAAAGTTTATTTGCACACATGTATATGTATATATATATATATATATATGTGCAAATAGGTTAAGTAATAAACGTCCTCTTATGCTCGTACGTGTAAGCTCGTGTATGCCTAATGACAGATGAGATGGCAAAAAAAAAGTTAAGACGAACAGTTTTAGAGAGAGGGACAATCGTATGTGCATGAAAGAAAAATCTTTGAAATAAATTTAAGAAAAGTTTTTGCATATTATCTGAAATAAAAGTTTTTT